>JAXGGA010010608.1:0-46064 GCA_038373865.1 Uloborus plumipes | reverse complement strand
AAGCTCGTACAAAAGCTTTTATCAAGATCCCGGTTGAGATATTATGGGGGCTAGTTGATCTATTGCTTTAAATTAGACTCAGGTAAGATGTGCCCATTGAAGTAAAAGAGCTTATCGGAATGCAGCAAATGCAATACGTAGGTTTGCAGAACAAATGCTTTGCTGACTTTCATACTCAACAACACCAATATTTCCTTGTTCTCTGAATCTACTTCCCAGTTTATGTTAATTGCCGCTTTTATTTCTTCTTATAAATTGTCATTTTCAATATTACATCGTAGGCAGAAAAAAAAATTTGGTAAAAAGTATGTACCCTCTGGTGCCTAGCGTCCCTTTTTAGGGACGATTTTTCTTTCTTAAATAAAAAAATTATTTTTTACATGATAATTTTTTAACTATTTTTCCTGTCCATTAAACACTATTTGTAACCAATATACAAAGTATCGTTGAAAAAAAAAATGTCAGGCATTAATGGGTTAAGCAAACTGCTGTCATCCGTACATAAATCCAATCCATCCACTCAACCGTTCACACATCTACACATTCACCTATCCATCCAGTTATCAACCCATCCATCCATCCATCCAAGTTTCAACCAACCCACCCATCTATACATTCATCTATTCATACAGTTATCCACCCACCCACCGGTCCACCCATCTGTCCATCCAAGTATCAACCAATCCACCCATCTATACATTCAACTATCCATGCATCCAGTAATGAACCCATCCTCCACCAAGCTGCACATTCATCTATCCAGTTATGCAGCTGTCAACACACCCACGCTTCTATCGAGACATCCATCATGCATGGATAAATGGAGGGATGGCAGATTTGGATGGATGAATAGATAAATGGGGGGGAATGAATGGTTATGTAGATTAATGAATGGTTAGGTAAATTAATGGATGAATGGGTGGATATGTGGAGAGATGGTATGAGCAGATTTGACTAATTCCTAAAATTAATCGATGTGGTGTACTATATATGTGGTGTACTAAAAAGGTCCTTCTCTCGACAACGTGATCATGTATCAATAATAGGGACAAGAAGAAAAGGGGGAGACTGTATTCGCCGGGTTGTAAGTACTACATTGTGTGAGAGGTTATCAGTTCGTAACTTGTTTTTTCTCTTTAGCTCCTACAACACTTTTAGCTGGATAAAACCGTTCTGCATAAAACTGTACGAAACGTATATAGAAAAACAGCAAACAATATAATAGTGTCTTTGAGTGAGCAGGAAAACAATTAAACATTTACACTCTTAGTTTGTCGCGAATCAATGAAAAAAACGTTTGGCAATGATTTATATCTTCTAAATATCGGCGATTTTCATATCTTTCAGTGGATTATTCACAAAATATCTCCAATAGCCCCAAATTGAACTCAAATTCGAGAACTTATTTTTTTCGCCAAATTTGACACCAGCTTAGCAATATGTCGCTAAATTGGCAACGATAATTTGGTGATCAATAGCTAGGCGATACATCAAGTGGTCGCCAAATCATAAGATCACTAAAATCTGCATTTAAAATAAGTTTACTCCAAAAAGGAGAAAAAGACTATTTTGGAACATTCGAAGGCAACCACAAGGGGAGGTGCAAAACTAGACTCCACTCGAAGCCTCCTTGCAAAATTGGAATCTTCTTCGGCTTACCGTTTTTGAGGTGTCAGATACGTACGTACTGAAGTCACGAGAAAAATCGCGATAAATGTCGAAATTTATGTTTCGGCTGTTACAGTCGTGCTATAAGCACAAAAGTCGTATCTGCACTTTTTCACAAAATTGAGTTATCGCCACCAGGTGGCTCTGTGTGACGTATTTTACCTAAATACAAAATTATACAGGGTGTCCACTCCTATCGTGGCCCAATAGCTAATTTCTTAACCGTTAGAGATAAGCATATAGTTCATTTAGGAAAAAATCTCTAAATTACGAAAGGAATTTTGGGTCGATTCAATGTTTTTCAAAAAATCAAATTTTGAAAGAGTTACGAAATTTAAATTTTTATACAGCCCTCCAGTCCTATCAATTATATTTAGTAAAACATTCTTGACATAACGTTTAAAACTAAAAAAAAAAAATCACTGTTCTACCATAAAAATTGACCGAGTTATGACGTTTTGAAAAATCAAGATTTTGCATTATTTCATGACGTCATCGAGAGATCGCTTAAAGGACCGTATGCGAAATCCTTCAAAATCTTGATTTTTCAAAACGTCATAATTCGGTCAACTTTTGTGGTAGAACAGTGATTTTTTTTAAGTTTTAAACGTTACAGTGTCAAGAATGTTTTACTAAATATAATTGATAGGACTGGGGGGCTGTATAAAAATTTAAATTTCGTAACTCTTTCAAAATTTGATTTTTTGAAAAACATTGAATAGACCCAAAATTCCTTTCGTAATTTGGAGATTTTTTCCAAAATAAACTATATGCTTATCTCTAACGGTTTAGAAATTAGCTATTGGGCCACGATAGGAGTGGACACCCTGTATAGTGATTTGAGAACGGGAAATATTGTTAAAAAATTTCTGAAAAACTTTCATCTGAATCAAATACATGGTGGCACAAAACTTTTAAGAGTTTTATCTCAGTTTGAGCTCAGCTGCAGATACCACTTTTGCGCTTAGCACGGGAGTAAGTATAATAGCTGTATTCCGCTGTTTATGGGTTCATATACACGTGCTGACAGATCGAAAAAACTACTCCACATTTTATTCGGAGGTGAGCAAAATAGAAATTTATACCAAATTTGAGTGAAATTTTTTTTACGATTTGGGCATTTCACGGTATTTGTGACATAGGGGTGTCCGTAAGAACACTTTTTAAAAGTTTAAAAAAATTTTATACATTGAAAAAGTACATTCTAAAGTATATGAATATCATATTGTTTTTCATAGTTCACTTTGTATTATGTTTGTAATTGCACTCGGAACATTGAAAATGCAATTTTCACTGTTACGGACTCTACATTGAATTTTTCTTTAAAAAAAAAATTTTTGTTCCAATTATTGTTACGGACACTACAATCATCATTTTCACAATCCATAGTTTTTTATAGAACGCACTTTTTGATTAAAATTGTTAGCTATATTAGAGGTGCGCCTGAACTTTATCTGTCTCGAGTACCAGTTGGCTTAAAAATCGGTTTAAGCCAGATTAAAAAAAAATTCAATGTAGAGTGCGTAACAGTGAAAATTGCATTTTCAATGTTCCGAGTGCAATTACAAACATAATATAAAGTGAACTATGAAAACAAAATGATATTCATATACTTTAGAATGTACTTTTTCAATATATATAAAAATTTTAAACTTTTAAAAAGCTTTCCTACGGACAACCCTAAGTCACAAATACCGTGAAATGCCTCGATTGCAGTACTTCCTTTACTACGTAAAAGAGGTAGGTCATTTGTTTGAATTGTGCATCTGTGTGTCTGTCTGACGTGGCAGTTAGGGCCGTGGTGGCCCGATCGGTAAGGCATCGGACTCGTATCCGGAGGGACCCGGGTTCGATCCCAGCCGATCAAAGATCCACCGTCTTGATTAATGGTGGCTGGGAGGCGTTAAAAATGTCGTGGTCACAAAGTCCTCCAAGTGAAACGATACCTCTGGGGGTGCTGGGCCTAGGGTTTGCTCGACCCTAGGTTCTGGTTCAAAATTAATAACAGAGCGCCCTTCAGGGCCCTATCCCGGTTAAACCACGAAGCTGTGGTAGGTACGGGGGACCCTGGAGGTGTGAAATGAAATGACGTGGCAGTTGTTAAATAGACGATTTTGATTACGTTTTCATCAAGAAAGACTTCTTAGCTGTGACTTATTTGAGTCGGGGCTATGAAATAATTCGGTTTAATTTAAGATTTTATTCGGTAATATAGACTCAGTCATACAAATGTAGTTATTTAGAACAGTTGAAATGCTTCACCAAAAAGTTCAATTACACAGTACTAACAAAACGTGATGTTGTTCAAAACGTAAAAAGGAACCCTTTTTTTATTTTTGCATCATTTATCTAGACGCCTGGAACAAAAGCGAATACAACCTCAATGACTCCACGAAGTGCGCTGTACTCCTTGATTCTGTACTCTCTGACCTTCCCCCTGACTACTATGACTGGCATCTGCATCATAACGGACGCTAAATTGGACGCAATGGGAGATTATTACCACCACTTCAGGACCTTCAGCCCCCACATCACAACTGTTGTAAGGCTTTTGCTTGGATACAGCTTTTTCTGTGCTGCTGTTATGCGTTATGTATAGAGGAACGTGGGGCGAAAGGGAAATAGTAAGAAAACTTACCGGTTTCAAATTGAACAAATGGGGAATTTACTAGTTACGGATTCCGGGCTGTTGTGCCGTGGTCTGGATGACTTTAATCCATACGTTTCGATCGCAACTGCGGCGATCATCTTCAGTGGGTGTCGTTGATTTATTTGGCGACTGATGCGAAATTTCGAACTGCTGCAATTTCGCATCAGTCGCCAAATAAATCAACGACACCCACTGAAGATGATCGCCGCAGTTGCGATCGAAACGTATGGATTAAAGTCATCTAGACCACGGCACAACAGCCCGGAATCCGTAACTAGTATTTACTCCGGCCGTGAAAGCCTTCATTCTTACAAAAATGGGGAATTTATTTGAAAAATTATCTATCTATCTATCTATCTATCTATCTATCTATCTATATATATATATATATATATATATATATATATATATATATATATATATATATATATATATATATTTATATATATATGACGGCTCTGTGTGTATGTTTGTAACCGATGGCCAGGAGAACTAACTCACAGCACCTACAGACCTGAAATTTGGCACAAAAAATCGAACGTATCCCCGTAAAATGCACTTCGAAGAACGAATTCTAAATTTCGAATTAGTTATTTTTAAATTAACTAGTCTCATTTTTGGTGTATTCGGCATAATTGAGGGGGGGACTTTCTCCCACCCCATAACATTATACATCGCTGGAAAGGTTTTTTTTCTGAAAAAGAAATGTTTTAGCACATTTCTCTCCGTTAATTAGAACAGTAGATATTAATAGCTCTAATTTAGCCAATTTTCAACTCTTAACTCTATGCGTTAAAATGAAACACTAGGTCCATTTTCCAAACAAAGTTCTTTCGTCCCTGAAGTTACATAGTGGTTTAAAATTGCTAAGAGTTAAGCCTTGAGAAATGACTAAATTTGAATATTTAATATCTCCAGGTATTTACTTAATTTAATGTTTCTTATTTATTTGGCGAATTGTGTTTTAAAATTTAACAGAACTTTTAGTGGAATTTAAAATGTCGTGGAGAACATTTGAATTAAAGAATATAATAACTTTACCTCAGAGCGTTGGAGTGAATTATTATACTTTATATTATTAAGTACTGCTAGTACTTAATAATATAAAGCTGAAGAATTTGTTTGCTTGAACGCGCTAATCTCAGGAACTACTGGCTCGAGTTCAAAAATTATTTTTGTGTTAAATAGTCCACTTGATCAGGAAGGCTTTAGGTTATAGAACATTACGCTATATGTAAGGAGTTATTACAGCTTAAAAATAATAATGGTCGAAAAGCATGAGCGGATTAGTTTCCACACTTCTCGAGAGATGGCGTTCGTAAAAGTATTTGCTTTGGCAATGGTGTAGGGGCGCTGCCTGTAGCAAGCCGCTGTGGTGGCGAGTTTGTTGCTTTACTGAAAGCGGATGCGTCCCTTGACATCACTTTCATTTCTGAGGTAGCCGGTGCAATGCCAGGCCAAGCAGCTAGTAGCATATAAAGAAAGAATGATGTATTTTAATTAAATTTGCATTAAAGCATTATGTATCGTTTTAGGAGCAAATTTGGTCCCAAAAAATTTTGAAACTTTCTCATTCCCTCGCCCCATTATAAACAAAATGAAAAACAATATATTTTTCCAATAAAATTGCTTGTATTTGATTATTAAAAATACTTTTGATTATATGAGTGAGTCAATAAAAGAATTGATGAAAAAATGAATATATAAAAAAATTCACATAAGTTGCAATCACCACTAGGTTCTAGGTTCGGTGATTCGAGTACAAGGCAACGCCTAATAAATATTAAATGCCTAGCACATTTGCTTTGCTACAGTCATCGTTGCTTCCACTTCAAGCGCCATCTTGCGGCAATCCGATAATGCCGTTAATTTTTGATTTGTTAATTTTTAAATTTAAATTCAGAAATGAACCAATCGTTAATTTCTCAAAGAACTTCGGTAGATGGCAGTTCTTCGTGAACCAAGTGCATTTTTCAGCTATTGGCGACAGATCCAAACAATATTCGAATTAAATTTTTTGATTGGTTGATTTTTAAATTTAAATTTAGAAATGCACCAATCGTTAATTTCTCTTTCTCGAAGAACTCCGGTAGATGGCAGTGTATCGTGAATTAAGGACGAAACTTTGCTCTGTGCTAAAAGTCAGAAAGTTGCAGGTATGTTTGGGTTACCATCAGGAAGGACCATGAGAGGACCTTTCCATCATATACGAGAGAAAGTATGAAAGGGGCACGAAATGCAATCTTCTAAATGGAAACCAAGAAAGCTAGGAAAATAGAAATTTTTTAAACTTTAAAGGCAGGGGAGAACGTCATACAAACGATGCATTTTTGCATTAAAATAAATAGGGATGATTCAGGACGTCGGGAAAGACGTGTATAAAAAAACGATGTAATGAGAGGCGTATACTGCCGTACTAAGCATCAAAGTCGTATCTGCCTTTATATTAGAAATTCAGATGGTCAATAGGTGATTCTTTGTCACGTATGTTACATAAATACTACGTTTTATGGTCACTTATCAATAAAAAATATATTTAAGATATCCAAAATAGTTGCATCAGAATCAAATTCACGGAGGCATAACTTAAACGACAATTACTCATTTCGAGCCAGATACAACTTTTGCGCTTGACATGGCAGTATGACACGAAGTATTACGCTACAGTTCATCGCGGGATAGCTAGACTTAAAGGTAAAGAAAGAAATGCATCATTTGGCTCCGTCAATCACGTGTTTGACTTGGACAAGAACAAACTGGTGCCAAACAGACAATGAATGCGAATCCTATTGGTTAACTTTTTTTCCCTTCCAGAGGAAATAATTGAACGGCAGACTTTCTGGCAACTTGTTTGTTTACTTTATAAACAGTCTATACTAGACTGCAAGGTTTCTTGACAAAAACATCGTGACGTTAGCCTATGAAAAACAAGCTCGATAAAACGTCACAGCCTACTTGGCGAATTAGAGGAGGTCGTGTTAACTGCTTGTGAGCTCTTATTGGCTCCGCCCGTAGTGACGTTCAGTGTCAACTTAAGTGTCAACTGTAGTACAGTCTATACTAAAATTCAACTTAACTTGGCAGTGACGTCACTACGGGTGGAGCCAATAAGAGCTCACAAGCAGTCAGCGATCTCCTCTAATTCGCCAAGTAGGCTGTGACGTTTTATCTAGCTCGTTTTTCATAGGCTAACGTCACGCTGACGTCACGATGTTTTTGCCAAGAAAGGTTGCATTGTAGTATAGCTATTCCGCGGATGGACTTTACTTGTTTTTATTCTGAGTGGATGGAACTGACCCTAGAAAATGTTATCTCATTTGTGCTACAATTTGTACAGATGGCGCTCCCGTGTCGTTTCCAGAGAATGGACCTCTTCAATGAAAACTTCATGTGTCACTATTTCTACGCAGCTGTTCGGTCTCTTTTACCCACCAAGTTTACAAAAAGGGTGAGCTATTAATAATTCACTGTTATTTGTATAAGTACCTGGGCTGAAACTACTACATTGGAACTATTTATTTACACCAAACGCGACAGCGACAGTTGCCGCCAAGGGTTGCTGTCCATCAATATACGGTGTGTCCCCGCTTTATTAGGAAGACCTTTCTTTTTGCAAACATTCGTTCCAGATGCGGACTTCTGGTTGCAAAAATGCTAAAAATGAGGTGCAAGTTTAAGATACAGTCGAACCCGTTTATCTCGAACTTGCTTATCTCGAAGACCTCTCTATAGCGAAATTTTGCGACTTCCCTGCTTTTACAGCATAAATTTCATGTTTTTTCTCATGTTTATCTCGAATGATTTTTCCCGAAAACCTCTTTATCTCGACTTTCGACGACTCTCATTTTTGAATTTTATCTCCAGCCACCTTTATCAATGGTATAACTTAGAGACAAAAATCATCTTCTGTACAATCATTAAAAGACTATGTTCGTACTTAAAGGTATGCACTAACTTGCTACCGATATAGTCAAGGGCGTAGCCAGGACTCACGTTAGGGGGGTGCAAGCAGTGGCACCCCAATAGGAGGTCACTGTGACCTCCCAAAAAGTTCTTATCCGATACAAATTGTCTGATGAAATTTGAAAACAGTGAAACAGTATTGCAAGGCTGAACTTCTTTATTTTATTTATTTTTTTCTTTTTTTTTTCCTTTAATTAATTTATTTATTTTCGTGATGCCTCACGTCTCTTTTGGTAGACATAGACAAGTATACATTCTTGTATTTTATATATTTATTTTTTAATCATTCAGTAAAGTTCTGAGTTTCATTCGGTAAATTAAAAATTTTCTCCTCTAAAACAGGCAAGCTTACTTTCATTTTCTGAAAAGTAATCAATACTAGATATAATAACGCATATTATATAAAGTTCCCAAAAATTAGCATAAAAGTCAAATTTTTAATAAAAACAGAAAGAAAAAAGCAAGAAAGAAAGAGAAAAAAGTGCTTGAAATTCTATTTGCACACAAAAAAGAAGAAATTATGAACTCAAAAAAACTAGACTTTATTCAGTCATGCACACCTGAAACCAATGGATGGTATAAAATATTTCTAAAAGAACAAAACAGTAGTTTTTTTAATAGTTTTTTTATAGTTCTGCACCAGCATGTTACAATGAAAAGCATGAAAGGGGACAAAATCGTTTGTCAAAAAAATAAATAAAATGGGAGGTCACAATGACCTCCCATTGGCTCTGATCTAGGGGGTGCATCTGCACCCCCCTAGCTACGCCCTTGGATATAGTCATCACAATTAGTAAAACGACGACTTACAACACGTCGTACCGCAAAATATTCAACAATATCAATGCAAAACAATCTGTTAAGTACTTGACTTTGTTCCAATTACTTATTTTTGTAAATTTTATTGCAACCACTGTATCTCAAAACCTTCGTATCTCGAATTTTTCTACTGTCCCATGAAATTCGAAATAGACAGGTTTGACTTTATTATAGTTCGTAGTAAAAAAACAATAGTGAATAAACACGATATTTAAATTTGTATTCGGATTCCAGGTCCCTAGACTTCTTTTAGAAAATTAAAAGCATGAAAAGCTATTCAAACCAAATAATTTTTACAGTAGTACGCCCGGTATTCAACGAAATATGAAACGCAACGTGTTTGCACCTACACCACTTTAAATTAGCTGCGAATGATTTTTTTTTTTTTTTTGGAGGGAATTATAGCGGCCAACAGCTTTAAAATTATACGTGTGCAAAGGGTGCTTTTCCATATTTTACGAACGTCTGCAGTATGTTTTTACATATATCATAACATTTGCATTTTTTTCACTAGAGGTGAAAAAATATATATTTTTTATTTTGACAATCTGTTATACTTCTGAAAGGGACGTTCCAATCTCATCTGCTACACAGTCCGTTAAAAGTTTGAACTAGAATATTTCCTTGCGATTTTGTTAAAAATCTTAAACTTTTTGGCGTTGGAATTATATTTCAGTTGAGAATATTTTTCTGGAGATAAGATAGGGGGTCTGGAGTCCGTATAAAAAATTTGATTTCTTATTTTACCCCCTAATGCATTTCGCGTTTCAAACTTTTAATATTTTAACTCAGTACCTCATTTTGAGCATTTTTGACATTGGAAGTACGCATCTTAAATGAACGGTTGCGGAAATGAAGGACTTACAGGTTAAAGGGAAAAACCCTGTAGTCACCAGAATTGTAAACAACTTGTTTACAACGATATGAAGTGCCACCTTGTCTAGGGGTCAGAGAAGCCTCACAGGACTGGAGTGGTCCTGGGTTTGAAGCCCGGACTGGGGCATGAAAAGTAGAATACATGGCGCTTAGAGGCTTATAAAAGACAGGCCCATCACTTAGAGGGCAAGGGGGGTCAATTGCCCCCACCCCTGACTTTGGGGAAATCAATGAATTGGTATATAAGTGTGCGTGGTTTTTGCCACTTTTGGGAAATTTCACGTTGTGTATGCACCTTTTGCCCCCCCCCCCCGCGGAAAAATTCGAAATGACGTCCCTGTTAAAAGAATAAAAGCTGCCGGACGTGAGGGGGGGATATAGGCATCAATCAAGTTGATACTTCATATTACGATACACAAAGGTTCCCCACTTTCGAATGTAGGGAAATAAAAAGCTCAAGTTCAAAATTCTGGAAGGGATGCATATGCGTAAATTTATCTGATTTATGCAAACGGATAGTGCAAAAAAGAATTAACAATAACCTCTTCCTTTTCCAGATTTTTATGCACGGAGAAAACATCGACCAATTAAAGGACTGGTACGACCCTTCCATACTACCAACCGAGTTCGGTGGGACAATGGGACCCTTGACGAGCGACAGCTACCGAGACTCATTCCTGGACTTTGTGCGCCAAATGAAATCGGAATGTGCCTATTTTAGTACTCGGTGAATCATCTAGCTTGGGAGATATCATTACATTATTATATCAGACAATATCAGATATGCAAAATGCAAAACACCCCCAATTCGGCTATTTCGATCTATGGACTGCAGTTTCGTGCTTATTATGCACTCATCAGCATGGAATACGAAACTAGCCGAGTTGGAGGCAAAAATCCTCTTATAAGGAACAGAGAGCCGAAAAAAATTACCTTAGCCCATGCTTAGGGGCGGTTACTCTCTGCTTTAACATCAGATATCTTTAAAAATAAAATGCACTCAAACTAAAGACTGGATCATCATCTGCATCATCACAAGTAGATAGAAAAGAAAAATGTTGGGACTTATCATCCAACGTTTGACTAGAAACTCTTAACGTTTTGTAATAAATTTCATGGAAAAAATCTGAATTTTGTACATATATTTAAAAGAACACACATATACACAATTTTAAAAGAACGATACTCACTACGAAAACTCATGACCAAATTTATTTCTAAAATAAAAAAAAAGACCTTCACTTATTCATTTTATTCGCTTTCTTTAAATATTTTGAAAAAAAAAACCCTAACTACCAGAACATTTTGGAGCAATTATTTAAATAAAAAGCATTCATTACTGCACAAAAGAGCTTACAAAGACTCCAATTATGTTAGATCCTTGTTTTACTGCATGAATTTTATGAAGAATATGTTCTCTACTTCTTTAAAATACAGTTAAATTTTGAAGATTTCCAGTAACAGTATTTTTTTAGCTCCGTAACGGACGTATCTTACGAGATACGTCCGTTACGTAACAAAATAATATTTAAGTATTTTTTACTTAGTAAGCAATTTTGTGAAAAACTTATACGTCTGTTTTTGTGAAATTGGCCGCTTACAAAATATTATAAAATTAAATATACATGCAGAGAATTTTTTTTCAAAAAAAAAGGGGGTATTTGAATAATTTACATTCTTATTTTCTAATTGGGTTTCTGTTTATCTTTTTTTTTAATATTTTCCACAGGTTTTTACACAATAAGAAAATTCCGAAACGTTCCAGAAAAATAATGGGCTTAGTGATTGATTGATTGAGACTAATCCTCGAAATGTCTGACGAAGTCAGACAAGGTCCATCAGACCATTGACCCGGAGGGAATCGAGGACAAGAAGAGGTGAATCAAAGATATCTTTTTTGCAAAGTCCTAGACAGTCCAGGATGTGCTCTGGAGAAGCCTGCTGGGTTTTGCATTTAGAGCAGACGTCGAAAACTTTCCTGCCCTCAATGAATGAGAGACTCTTCGTGTGGCCGCTTGCTAATCTAGAAATTGCAGTTTTTGATGATCTGTCACAATTTAGGGCGAATGAAGAGCCAGGCTCTTTGCCAGCGTACCAATCATGGCAGGGAGGTATCTTGAACTCCTTCAAAATCTCAGAATTTACAACAGATTGGTGTTCTGAAAAAGTAAGTTCTGAAGAGGAAGGATAATCGGAGTAACAGCCCTTCTTGGCCAATTCATCCGCACGGTCGTTGCCGAAAATGTCTACATGGGATGGAATCCATTGGAAGTAGACTTCATGGAGCTTGGAGATGGGCTTAGTTCTGCCAGTAGCATGACTGGAAAAAATCGGGAAAGTTTCCCGCTAAAGTCAGTCACCTACACTGTTAAAACTACAGGTTGCACAAGGCACATTTGAGGGTGAAACGTCGTAGCACCAGCGGCATCCTCTGAGGGTGACCTGACCCCCTATGGCACCCTTGAATGTGCCATTTGGCTCCATGTGGCACCTTATGGGTGTCTTATGGCAACCCGTGGCAACTTAAGGAGTCAAATGGTACCTTCAAGGGTGCCACATGGAATCAAGTGGCACCCCTCAGGGGGTACCGCTGATGCTACAACGTTTCACCCTTAAAGGTGCCTTGTGTAACCTGTAGTTTTAACAGTGTACTTGAAGAATTCAGAAACCTTCCTAATAAAATCCATAAGCTTAACCCATTAATACCTAGCGTCCCTTTTTTTAGGACGGTCCAAAAAAGTGACTGAATTTCCCCAAAATGAACATTTTAACCAAATAATAGTGTTCAATGAGTACCTTGGTATTGCTTCAATTCGTTATCAACAGGTTGCAGCACATAACCATTGTAAAGTGTGCTCTGTAGCAGTTTTAATATGATCTTTATCAATAATGACATCGTTCACAATCTCAAGAAAACAAGCTTAAGTTTTCAAATTTATTTCCAGCTTCCCAGGTTATGTTCATTGCTGATTTTATTTCTTCTTATAAAATGTCTATTTAAATATTATATCGTAGGCAGAAAACATTTTTAGTAAAAAAAGTATGTATCCTCTGGGGTCTATCTTAACTTTTAAAGGAAGATTTTTCTTTCTTTGAAAAAAAATATTTTTTACATAATATTTTTTTTATTATTTTTCCTGTCCTTTGAACACTGTTTGTAACCAGTATACAAAATATCTTTGAGAAAAAAATGTCAGGCATTAATGGGTTAAGGGGGGTACTTTTAAGTTAATGGGTAACTTTCCAAAAGCATGTAGATTGGTTTATGGTAACAGTTCGGCGTCTTGCTGTTTTACCAGGAATGTTCCTAAGGCAATTTGACAAGTACAGCTGCAGCTAAGGCGGCAAGTGCAAATAAATAACTGAACAGCTAATTTGCTCACAATTCTTGCAAAATTACAGTATCCAGAGATTGCATGTGTTTTTATTTGGGGCCAAGTTAGTAACTGGCCATAATAGAGCTGAAGGCGAAACGCTTAAAGGCTTTGTACAGTGCGTCCCAAAAGTTTATAGACAATCACGTTTTTGACACCACAAGCTAATTAAACGAATAAGCGAGATGAAATTATTTATGCAAATATTTAATGACTTCAAAAAATTATTAAAATACTTAAGCAACTCTTACTGATCATATATTTAATTTTTAAAAAAAATAAACGAAAAAATGCTGTCCCAAAAGTATATAAACAATCGTTATTAAAAGCTGATTTAAGTATTGGTATTCAAAATTTGCATATTACAAGGTCATTTACTTGTGACGCACAAGTTTTCCGAGATAAAAACAAACACGTGTTTCCGTTTCTAAAGATTGGTCAAGATGCCCCGCTATGTGCAGTTTTCTACAACAGAAATTTTGAAAATCTATCGTTTGAAAGCTCATGGTTGGAAAGTAGTGGACATTGCACGTAAATTTGGTCGCGGTAGGGCTGGTATTTATCAAATCTTGTCAAAAGGTGATAGTTTTGAAGCAATTTCGTTCTGGATGACCAAAGAAAACAACTAAGCGGCAAGACAGAGAGATTTTGAAATTAGTTTCGACCCAGAATTTGTCAACACGGTCCGTTTGTAAAAGGGTAAACTTTTCAGTGTCAAAATGAACAGTACATCGATGGCTACAGGCAAGTGCATTTCTTGAATATCGCAAATTACGTCGTTCGTCGAGGTTAACAAGTCGACATAAAAACGCTCGAGTTCAGTGTGCTCGTAGTCATATGAATTGGACAAATGAATGGTTAAGTGTTATTTTTAGTGATGAAAAAAAGTTCAATTCAGGTGGCCCGGATGGTTGGGCACATTACTAGTACGATATTGCAAAGAACCCCGAACCTTTTTCAGCAGGCAACAAGGAGAAGGTTCACTCATGGCGTGGGGAGCATTTTTTTTTTCAATATAACAACCGATATTTCTGTTTTGAAAAGTCGCCAATGCTCCGAAGATTATGAGAGAACTCTAAATGTACAGCTATTGCCATTTGGAAAGTTGCTAGGTAGGGACGAATGTTTATTCCAGCAAAACAATTGCTCCATTCACACGTTTAATTCAACAATGCAATGTTTTAGACAAAACCAAGTAACTGTTATAGAATGGCCAGCCCGAGTCCTGACCTAAACCCAATAGAAAACCTCTGGAGAATACTAGCAAGAGATGTATATGCTAATGGAAGACAGTTTACAACAGTTCAAGATCTTAGGCTGTAAATTGAACGTAGTTGGTTTTCATTAAAGCCAGAAGTTCTTCAAAATCTTGTTTTAAATATGCCTGATCGTGTTTTTGAAGTTATTAGAAAAGACGGCTTAAAAATTTGAATGTTAAAATTAATATAATGAGCTGTTTATAAATTTTTGGGACAATAAAATTTGAGTTTTAATTATTATCACAAAATCTGTGATTGTATAATTAAATTAATAAAAAATATTATTATTGTATGGATATTTTTCATGATTCTAAGTTGTGTTGAAATCGTTGTTTCTTTTTTTCTCTCGTAAAACTTGGAAACCTTGTTGTCTCTAAACTTTTGGGAGGCACTGTATATACCTTCCGACTGGTAGCTGAAAATATTTTTCACAGCAGTGAGAAATCCGCAGTCGTATGTTTTCATCAAAATTACGAACTGTTTTTTCACTGGTAGTTACTCTTTCACTGGTCGGTTCTTTCATATACGTTAAAAAGTTAGGTGTTTTTTTTTTTGTTATGTTTTTTTTTTTTTTTTTTTGAGAACATCAATGTTTTGGGATCAATGTATCAATACCATCAGAATTTCAATTGTAAACATCGATGTTTTGAAACATCAATTTGTTTTTTATCTATGAATGTAATTAGTAATATTTTTGACTCACTTATGATATGAAATTCTCATTATTTGCCTGTTTATTGAATTCTGTTTAGTATAAACAAAATTCAGGGCTATGTCGATGTAAATTTGCGATTACTATGCAGTTGATTCATTTAAGGCAGGAAAGTATTTTAAAATGCACTTAGACAAAATTTAGTGCAATATTTTTAAATTATGACAGGATTTTAAAAATCGCAACGATTAAAAAAAAGAAAAATTGTTACGGGAAGAATTCTTAAATAACTTAATTTCTATCAATGTAACTTTAGCACTCCCTTAACAAATTAATTTTTTAATTAAATATTAAAACTTACACAACAATAAGGTGCCATGGAGTTATTTCAAAAAGGTGAAACTTACAATAAAAAATCTGGTATGGACCCCACACTACTTACTTTTACGTGTACATTTCTTAGTAGATGCCTTAAGTGTTAAAATAGTGCTTGGAGTGAGCAAGATAACAAATTCAAACATTTATACCCCTAATTGGCCACGAAACAATGCAAAAAAGTGTTTCACAATGATTAATTTTCTAAATATCGCCGATTTTAACATCATTCAGTGGATTTTTCGCAAACTATTACCAATATCGCCAAATTGAACCCAAACCTAAAAAAAAATTTTTGCCAAATTTGTCGCCAAGTTGGCTTCAAACATTTGGCGACCAAAAGCTTGGCGATATATCGCCAAGTGGTCGTGCCAATTCATATTACTTGAGTCTGCATTGAAATTAACACTGATTTACCCCCAAAAAGGGGTAAAACACCACGTTAGGAACATTCGAATGCAACCACAAGGGTAGATGCACAACTAGACCCCCCCCCCTCAGAGTCTACATACCAAACTAGAAGCTTCTACGGCATATAGTTTTTGAGTTATGCGACATACATACGCACATACATACATACAGACGGCACGAGAAAACTCGTCGTGATTAACTGGGGGGTGGTTGAAAAAGATTTTTCGGCTGGTTATATGTTGGTAGGTACATTTTATGCACGTACTGACAGGTCGAAAAAACTGCCCAACATTCATTCGGAGATGAGCAAAATTAAAATTTAGACCCAAATTTGAGTGATTTTTTTTTGCGTGATATGAATTTTTACTTCCTTTACTACGTAAAAGAAAGTAAAAATTCATATCACGCCTTTTTTATAATGTATTTTGTTACTGACTCACTAAATTAATGATAAATTCCAGAAACTGTTTAACTTAAATCAGATTCCAGGTTTCCTGATTCATTTCCGACAGTTCCGAACTAAATTAAAACAGAACGATTCCCAACAGTACGAGATTCTAACACAAATGAATAAAGAAATAAATATAATGAAAAATTGTACTTGATATAAAACCAATACTGATGCCTGCTGTTTAGAGCACTTGCTTGACTCCAAAATCAGGCTCTGTCGGAAATGTTAATCAGAGATTTACTCTTCATAAAACAATTTTACGAACATAACAGAAATGAATCTACCTTTACGCGTTTTCGTAAGTTTATTCCAGAGAGCTCAGAATCTTTGAAGAAGCACAAGCAAACCGGATCCACTTAATTCAAAAAAAAAAAAAAAAAACCATAGAATACTTATTGTATGCATTTTTTTCTTTGTTGCCAAATTCTTGATAATAAGTAAATTTTCCAAGCTTTACTTCAATAGCACACGATCGTTTCAAAATAATATTTACTTTTAATAATTTATCGCCTGCTTTAACAGCGAAAGGAAAGTTAAAATAGAAAGTTTAATTTAAATTGAAAGGGCAAGTGGATAAAGGTGATATGAGACATTTGAGTTTAGCCGATCTACACACATTTAAATTGGTGTGGGTTCAATTGTGCTAACTCAGAACACAATTGATGGTGCAAGTGAATAAAGGTGATATTTGACAATGTTATTTTTTTTAGAAAAAGCTTTAAAAAAATTATTACCTTATCACCTTCATCCATGGTAAAAAGTCAGTTTTTCTAAAATTGTCACATATCACCTTTATCCGCTTGCCCCTTCAGTTATAAAGAGGGCACTTAAATAGGTTTAGAATATAAAAAATTTCTTATTTTAAATGAAGGGGGGGTGGGTACAGTTTTTCATGATTGTAGGTACGATTACCAAAGCGAAAAAATAAGAACAAAATGTAGAAAATTGTGAAGATAATTTAACTTAAGAAATAACAAAAAGTTTGCTTAGTATAAAAATTTTAAAGTAACTTTGAGAAACATTAGAAATTTTTGAAATTGTACAAATGACAATTCGTTTAAAATAGTGCCACAAAAATTGCGTTAAGAAATGCATCACTATCACCACGAACATTATTTTAATGGCAAATAAATAAGATTGTAGCATAACGCATAACTTTTTATAAACTTCGATTATT
Organism: Uloborus plumipes; assembly: GCA_038373865.1. NCBI lineage: Eukaryota > Metazoa > Arthropoda > Arachnida > Araneae > Uloboridae > Uloborus > Uloborus plumipes. The sequence continues at coordinate 28,389 of JAXGGA010010608.1, read as the reverse complement.
TATTTTAAATTACCGGGAATTAACTCTGTCGCAGTTATTTTCAACACAAATTAATAATGCAAAAATAATAACGTAAAAATAAATGCCTAATTATTTTAAAATCAATCATATGCTTGAGGAAATGTATTCGTTTTTCATGGAAGGAAGTATGAAGTGTGCGTAAAAGTGGTTATTTTAGAATTAATAACGAACTTTAAACATCCAAATATTGTATTGAACCACTCTTTAACACTAAACAGTAACTGCTTTTCCGCTATACAATGCCTGTTTATCGTCAAATGGTTGAACATACACCGCTTTTGCCTGCAGTAGAATGAGGCTAACACTCATTTTATGGTGTAAATACAAGTTATTTAAAAAAAAGATCACTTTTGGCTTTAACGGTTCAATAATTAACAAATGATTGTTATGGTAGTTACTGCAAGGATTTTGCAAATTACCTTTATCCACAAATATGATTTTAAATCCGGATCGCTAAATTTTTCAAAATTTTATTTATGAAAATTCTTAGTTATAAAAAATATTATCTTAAACGGCAGAAAATGTCCGCGAAAATATCCATACATAGAATAAAAGTATATTTCGTAAGTCCCCCACTCCATCCTCCTTCCCCCTCCCAAAAAGAGTAGAAAAATCCAAGAAATAAAATAAGTACAAAATAAAATAGACAAAGTTGGAGAAAATTCTTCTCCTAAAATCTAAGATTAATTTCGCTTTAACCCTTTATGCCCCGACGGGACTCAGAAACTTACTAATTATACTAATACTAATTTAGTATACTAATATACTAATTTAGTATTATGAATCCTAAATGGCTGTAATCATGCTGAAGCTTTTAAGTACCACTCCTTGTACTTATCTGAAAGGCGATAACCTATATGGTACCTGCGATCGGAAAGAGTTTTCTTAGGGGCCCTAAGGGATAGGAGGCCTTTGACCCGCGAAATTTTCAAAAAAAAAAAAACAATTTCTCCGTATAATGCCTGACGTATTTTCAACTTTTAAAAAAATGGATATGTATATGGTTCATTTCACGGTATTTGTGACATAAGGGTGTTCGTAACAAAACTTTTTTATTTAAAATTTTTATATATATTGAAAAAGTACATTCTAAAGTACACTGAAGTGACAAAAGTCATGGGATAGCAATATGCAAATTTTCAGATGGCAGTAGCATCGCATAGAACAGGTATAAATGCGCAGTGCTTTTACAGAGCTTTCATTTCTGTTCAAGTTATTCATGTGAAGAGGTTTTAACGTGATGATGACCGCACGACGTGAATTAACAGACTTTGAACGCGGAATGTTAGTTGGAGCTAGACGCATGGGTCATGCCATTTCGGAAATCGTTAGAGAATTCAACATTCCCAGATCCACTGTGTCAAGAGTGTGCCGAGAGTATGAAATTTCAGGCATAACATCCCACCATGGACAGCGCAGTGGTCGACCGCCTGCACTTAAAGATCGAGACCGGCGACGTCTGCAAAGAGTCGTAAATTCTAACAGACAAGCAACACTGCGTCAAATCACCGTAGAAATCAATGTGGGACGTACAATGGACGTGTCTGCTAGAACTGTGCGGAGAAATTTGGATTTCTTGGGCTATTCCAGCAGAAGACCGACTCGAGTGCCTTTACTGACAGAACGACATCGCTTGCAGCGACTCTCGTGGGCACGTGAGCATATCGGTTGGTCCCTAGATGAATGGAAAACCGTGGCCTGGTCCGATGAGTCACGATTTTAGCTGGTAAGAGCCGATGGTAGGGTTCGAGTGTGGCGCAGACCCCACGAAGCCATGGACCCAAACTGTCAGCAAGGCACTGTTCAAGCTGGTGGTGGCTCCGTAATGGTGTGGGCTGTTTTTTCATGGCATGGACTTGGTCCTCTAGTGCGACTGGACCGAACATTGACTGGAAATGCTTATGTGCAGCTACTTGGAGATCACTTGCAGCCATTCATGGACTTCATGTACCCAAACAACGATGGGATTTTTATGGATGACAATGCGCCATGTCACCGGGCCACAACTGTTCGCAATTGGTTTGAAGAAAATTCTGGACAATTCCAACGAATGATTTGGCCACCTAGATCGCCCGACATGAATCCCATTGAGCATTTATGGGACACCATCGAGAGGTCTGTTCGTGCCCAAAATCCTGCCCCATCAACGCTTTCACAATTATGGACGTTTATCGAGACAGCATGGCTCAATATTCCTGCAGAAGACTTCCAACGACTTGTTGAGTCCATGCCACGTCGAGTTGTTGCACTTCGCCGGGCAAAAGGAGGGCCGACACGATATTAAGAGGTATCCCATGACTTTTGTCACTTCAGTGTATATGAATATCATATTGTTTTCATAGTTCACTTTATATTATGTTTGTAATTGCACTCGGAACATTGAAAATGCCATTTCCACTGTTACGGACTCTACATTGAATTTTTCTTTAAATCTGGCTTAAACCGATTTTTAAGCCAAAACTGGTACTCGAGACAGATAAAGTAAAGGCTCACCTCTAATATAGCTAACAATTGTAATCAAAAAGTGCGTTCTATAAAAAAGTTGTGGATTGTGAAAAGGATGACTGTAGAGTCCGTAACAATAATTAGAATAAAAGTTTAGTTTTTAAAGAAAAATTCAATGTAAAGTCCGTAACAATGAAAATTCCATTTTCAATGTTCCGAGTGCAATTACAAACACAATACAAAGTGAACTATGAAAACAATATAATATTCATATACTTTAGAATGTACTTTTTCAATATATATAAAAATTTTAAACTTTTAAAAAGTTTTGTTACGGACACCCCTATGTCACAAATACCGTGAAATGTCCCATATATAAAAAAATTCATTGCTAAATTAATTTGGGACATATAGGGTTACAATTATTTAATGGTGTTTATATAATGGTGGAGTGATTACATATCGCACTCAAACCGTTAGCCCCAATTTATGGTAGCATAAGCTCTATTTGAGTTAAGATCAAATTTGCGCAGGGGTTGTCCAAAAAGGATGTCACGAGTTGAGGAGTATTCGTAAAATTGTAACTTGACAAAGGAGAGAAGAAACAAGAAATGGGACATCACGCCATTTTTTTATTTACAGTGAACCCTCACTTATACGCCGGCGCAAGAGACCAACAGAAAAAGGCGCATAAGTGAGAGAGACGTATAAGTGAACAAACCTATTGAAAGGACTAAAACGCAACATAGTTTCTAATGAGAGAATGAATAAGAATGTTTCTACAGAAAAGGGACATATTACCACGATTTGGCAATTACTGGAACGTAACTACAATGATAAAGAGAAAACAAAAATTGTAGCATACCTAATTACAAACTGTTCCCTTTAAAACGATGCATAACAGATAATTGTCCCTCTCCCAATTCTAGTTCATGCGAAAAAAATGCCTTCCGTAAGCAATAAAGGCGAAAGATTAAAGAGGAAAGTGAAGAAAAATGCTTATTTTTAAAGAAAATAAATTTTTTTTTTTTTACATTTTAGGAAAAATTCGGCGCATAAGTGAAATATTTATGTTTAGAGCGACGCATAAACGAATGATACTATCATTATTTCGCTATGGAATGTGCTGGGACCATTTGAAATCGTCGTATAAGTGAGGCGGCGTATAAGTGAGAGTTCACTGTATTAATATTATTATTACTATTATTATTTTTTTTTTTTTTTTGGGAAAATGTTAAATGACACTGAGTGACAAAGGAAGGGGGGCATAGGCGGCTCGTACAGGAGGGGAAAGGGGGCGACTGCTCCCTCATTTCCAAAAGTGAAGGGGCTTTGCCCCCTCACTTTTCACGGTTAAAAGGTAGTAATCGAATGAAAAATGGTTTTTTACTCAGTGAACTAATTTATTTCACCAAAATAAAAGCTGAAAATTCCAACTTTTTTCATGATATTTCATAAGAATGGAATTTTTAATTGTAAGGGGGAATGTCTATGTTAGACATACATGGTCCGGTTGACATTCCTGGCCATATTCCGCATGTTATAGAGGTCATTTAATCAATAATGTTAAAATACAAAAATCTAGCCAAATTTTAAAAAAAAAAAAAAAAACTTCAGAGGTGTTGCCTTTTAACCTTCAATCCCACCACACACATTTCTTCTGACCCCCCAATTTTTTAGTACACCAACCCCCTATGAAGGAGGGGGATCAATAACGGCAGGAAAAAGTGCGACATTAACGGATGGCAGCTCAGTATTCAATTCAATTTCTATGATAAGTAAAAGTTTATTGATATTGCAGAAACAGTGTGCAAACATGAAACCAATTTATCCTAACACATACTTAGCAATACATCTCCAGGGCACAAATTAGAAGGATGTCAATCCCCTCGAGTAGATGGAGCCCCCCCCCCCTAAATACTACAGATCACCCTCCCCGGTCGAGATCCCTCTTTGAAAGTGACAAAAAAAACATTAAAAACACTGCCCTTACAATTTTAAGTTCACAGTCCGAAATGACCCCCCCCCCCCGTGAAAATTCCATACAAACTAAAAACAGATACAAATAGCTACTGTTATTACAAGTCACGATACAAAAATAGAAAACAAAAAAGCTTACCTTGTACATATTTTATGCGTTCTTTAACACGTTGACTGCCACAGTAATTTTCAGATTTCTGGCCAAAAATGAAATTTTGATTTTATTACATTATAATATTAAAAAGTCTAAATCTAGAGCATAGTTATAAAATAAAAGAGTAATAAGTAAAGTAAAATAAAAAAATAAAAAATAAAAAAATAAATTTAAAAGTAAAATAAAAGAGTAAAAGTATAATATAAATTGTCTTTTCATGCAAGCCAACATTGATTTTTTGTTCTTTCTCAAGAAGCCATCTATCGATATTAGCACTGATATATTACGAGTTTAATCGTAGCAACACAAGAATGGCAAGTGAATACAGTACGAGATAACTCGTAGTTGGCGTCCTTGAAAAGATCGCTACCTACGAGTTATCTCGTAGTCGGCAGTCAACGAGTTAACAGAGATCGTAAATATAGAGTTCAATTCGTTGAAAAAAGTAGAAAAAATCACCTAAGTTTCACCATAAGTTCTCTAACTCCAACATAGTGTTAAGTTTCCGAATCAAACAACGAATCAATTCACACAAAGTTCTATTTGCCTTTTTTACTTTCATACAGTAAATTATTAATAACACATGAAACAAATTCAGTAAATTTTTTAATAACTTTTTATAAAGTTAATTGTTCAAATGTCAAACGAACTCTAAGAAAATAACACGACGACTGACTGAAAGATAATGTATGACGTCAGACGACGTGAAATACAAGATGGAGGAGTCTCATCTTGAATGGGAAGAAACGAAAGAGACAATTTAAAATTGTAATTTCTTAGGAATTCTAAAATGGTAAGAAAATTCGTAGAAAATTTATTATTTAATCTTGATATAGTAGTTAATACTTCATCTTAAAATCTTTAATCCAAATCAATATTTAGTGTAATGGCGGAAAAAAAACAGTTAACTCTGTACGTTGGGCATCTTTGGTTTTGTCAAAGTAGACAATGGCCCTTTTTGTAAGTTATGCAATAGTAAGTTTTACAGGAGGTAGTTTGATACAGTTCTTTTAAAATAGTGTGTACTTAGGCCATCAGCGTGGTTGGTGTTAAAGTTCAGAACAGTATGAAAAAATAAGTGCTTTTAATCGGATTTCAGTAGTAGTTTTTGAAAACCAACTTGAGTATAGTGGTAGTCGCTTGGATACTAAAAACGAGGCTGCCCTGAAGGAAAGCTGGGGTAAGCTGAGTCAACTTATTTATTTTATACTTGTTTTAGCTTGACTTATTTTTCAATTTTCGAGTATTGAAAAACTCTTATGTATCTTTCAGGTTTTAATAAGAGTAATAACGCTAAATCACTTAGATTAAACAAAAGTTTGAATTTACTGTTGCATACAAATTATTTCAACAGCTATTGGAGAGTTGACAACTGTAGACTTACATTGTTTTTAGTATTTAATATTTAAGCTAAAGAGGCAGTACTTACCCCTTAAATAAAAACAAAACTTAGATGACATAAAATAGCTGAATCATATGTATATTTTACATTACTTGTAGGTTTGATGCTTTACAGCAAGGGTCTCCAAGCTTTTTGGTCAAGTTATTATTTGGAAATTTCGTTTGACTCGTAGCCCAATACCGCTCCCCCCCCCCTCCCACTCCCCGATACAGATAATACACATTGAAGTATTATCTGTATTTTTTTTCTTTCTATTTGCTTGTTTGAGTCTAAGATCTTTCGATGCTTAGACACATAATCATTTTCCTTCGAAAATGCTAAGTTTTGAGCCTAATAAATTTGCGAAAAATTTAGATCTACTTCTAATTTTCAAAAATCGGCATAAAATTTGCAAATTCCTTCAAAGTATGAAGATACTTGCCCTATGCCATTGTGTTTGTAACAATTTTGCCTATACATTTTTATGCATGTCTTATGAAAATTCGGCGAAGGTAGGTCACAGCTTAAGTCGGATCTCTGACTATCTCTTTTGGTACTGCACGGAAGCTAAAAGAAAATGTGAGCACTAATTTTCTTTTCAGCACGCAGGGCCGTCCGAAGAGACGGGCAATCCGCCCTGGCATGAGAGGGCCCTAGCTTTTTCTGCGTTGTAACCTGGCAAAAAACAGCCCTGGTTGCTGATCTCATATTAAAACGAGCTTCACTGGTCAGAAAGCGTTTAAAATTTAAATATACAGTGAACTCTCACTTATACGCCGCCTCATTTATGCGCCTTTTTCACTTATACGACGATTTTAAATGGTCCCAGCACATTCCATAGCAAAATAAATGATAGTATCATTTGTTTATACATCGCTCTAAAGATAAATATTTCACTTATGCGCCGAATTTTCCCTAAAATGTAAAAATAATTTATTTTCTTTAAAAAATATGCATTTTTATTCTCTGTCCTCTTTAATATTTCGCCTTTATTGCTCACGGAAGCCATTTTTTCCGCATGAAGTATAGTTTGGAGAATGACAATTATTTATTATGCATCATTCTAAAAGGAAACAGTTTGTGATGAGGTATGCTACAATTTTTGTTTTCTGTTTATCATAGTAGTTATGTTACAGTAATTGCCAAAGTGTAGTAATATGTCCCTTTTCTATCGAAACATTCTTATTCATTTTTCCATTAGAAACTATGTTGCGTTTTAGTCCTTTAAATAGGCTAGTTCACTTATACGTCTCTCTCACTTATGGGCCTTTTTTTGTTGGTCCCTGGGGCCGGCGTACCAGTGAGAGTTCACTGTATTTTATTGTTTCTGAAGAGACACGGTAAACACGAAAAAAGAAAGATAATTCTTACCAGTAAAATTTGCTAGTCGCAAAAGCAGAATAAAGAGGGAAAATTCAAAATCCTTTTGAAATCTTTATACTGAAATCCATTACAAGTATTTTTAACAAATAGAAACAGTCAGATAAACATTTTAATGCATAGAGTTTTCCTTCTGACATTGGTTTCCAATCGCGCGAGGCTTAGCCGCATTTGCTAAGAAAAGTTTATAGTTCGAATTCTATATAACATGGCAGTTCCAAACACATTCTATCAGACGCAGAAAATGTTTCTCTTTCTTTTTGGTACTATTGTCGATAATTTTCAAGCATGTTTTCACTTTGAAAATCAGGAAATACGTTTCAAAGGTTTTTTATTAATATCTTCGTTAATGAATGTTTTCTGAAGATGCGACATATCTCAGAACACTCTCGATCAGCTAACTCTCCTTTCAAAAAAAAAAAGTTTCGAAATCGGTCCATCTGGTAGGCTAGAGTGCCACAGACAGATACACAGACACGTTAAACTTGTAACCCCCTTCCATGTTACGTCGGGGGCTTAAAAAGAAAACACCAGGCAGCGGTTTTTTTTTTCCGGGCCGCGAGTCAAAAAAAAAAGGGCTAAAACCACTGTTGTAATTATTCTGTAAATGTAGCTTTAGTGCAGCGGTATACGCTTGTTGCGATGTGACGAAGTTCATTTCAGTATGAATGAATCCCGTTCTGAGTAGAAATGAAAACACTTTTTTCGTGAGAATGAAAACAAAATCTTTTTCTATCAGACGGAATTAGGAAATAGTTGGCAAAAAAGGTTTTATTTGGTAACACTGCAAAAAAAAAAAAAAAACTGTTGTTTTTACTGTATAATACTGCAAACAGATGTTCCAGTTTAAACCTGAAACAACTGGTTGTAAAATTCACAGTAATAAACTATAAATAAGCAGTTTAACAGTTTATTACTGTAAAATTAGCAATTTTACAGTTTATTACCATAAAATTAGCTGTATTATACGGTAGAAACAACATGCTATTTTTTGCAGTGTAGACAGTGTACTATGGCAAAGAGTATGATGTAAATAAAATTTCAAGTTCATGGGTGAAAAATTAAGAGTTATGATATATTTAATGTTCCGGGTTTTGAAATAAATATTCAGCTGAAATTTTGAAACAAGCCGCTAAAAATCTGGCACCAATCTCAATCTTCCAATCCCTGCTTGGCAGTCTTTGCCAATCGTGAAATTCTAGCACAGATAATAAACAGTAAAGAATCAAAAACAAAGAATTTCAGATAATTTAATTATTAAATGATTAGTAGCTGTTTAAAGTTCATGTCCGGTATACCGGACACCAGGTCTGAAAGGGTTAATGCCTGGTCAGAAAATTACATTTAATGGAAATATTATATGTTTTTTACCGCGATACTCTAATGCAAACATAAGTACGTGTAATAAAAAGGACATTTGTGCATTTAAAATTCGAAGTATTGCAATAAAATCTCCAAATTGCCAAACCGTCAACGTTTGCGAAATAAGAAATTTTTTGGGAGGTCTCAGTGACCTCTCATCGGGCGTTCCTGTTCGCGAGCGTCTTGTCTCGCCCTGACTAGTAGTTCACTCGATTGGAATTTTTTCAAAATCTAGATAGTGCGAGATCAGATATTGGCCCCGAGATAAGCGATCTGAATCATACCGGAGACCTTTCCGTAGTAAAACATGGCTACAACGAGGTAAGGAATAGTTTTCCCAATTTTATTCTTTTCTTTTTTTGATATATTTTTCACCAGTGGCAAAATCTTTCTTCATTCCAACTTGTTTCCTACGCAAACTTCGACTCTTGGCTCTAACTGGAGTCGGGATTACAGTAAGCACTCACTAATCCGGTCCCCATAAAACCGGATTTCTATTAATGTGGATTTAGGCAAGTACATACTGCAAATCAAAGATTGCCAAACTCCAGAACTCCACGGATCCCCTCCTTAAAATTACAAACTTTGCGACTGTATATAACTTTTATTTATCGCATATTTTTGTGAATTTATTTTTCCTAAATGTAAAACATCATTTTCGAAAAAAATTTCAAACGCAAAATAACGATGTTTGAAAATCATTAATCGTAAATCATCGTTAGTAATTAAAAAAAAAAAACTTTAATAAAATCTTAAGGCGACAGGGGCCTTAAAACCAATTATTTGTAAATTTCAAGCAATCGTCTTGAAATTTTTACAGGATGATTATACTAAAATAAGAACAATTCCCACCAAAAATTTTAAATTTTCAACAATAATTTCAAAAGTTATTAAATTTTTAAATTAAATTAAATCGCGTTAATTAAAATGTTCCCTGCACATCAATTTTGCATTAAATTATGCAACAGTATCATAAAAGTATGCATTAGCATTATATTAATAGAGTGTTGAAGATATTTAAGTATTGTGTGTAAATGGAAACAAATGCAAGATTTTTTTTCAAAATCATGCTAATTTTAACTCGAAAACACACAGTTTAAATATTACAAATCAGGGTTTAAGATTATAATACTGCATAACTTAAAAAAAAATCTCCCAAGAAACTGTTTATTGAACTACTTTTCACTAACTATGCAATTTTTAGGCAAATCAATGCTAAACTCTTATGCATGGAGCATATTGAAATCTACCGTCACACGTAAAAATGTCGTTTTGAGAAAATTAGAATTTTCAGTTTAGGAAAAGAGAATGAGGTCAAATGCTGGAACTATCTATATTCATTAAAATTAGTAAATTCATATAGATTAATTTATTTTAATGGTTGTTTAAAAAGAATAACCTTGAAAAAGTTGCCTTTTCCAACAGTACCAAGATTTTTACCAAACTTTTGCATATTACCGAAAAGATTACAAAGGGGCGTGGTCATTCATAAAAGTACCCATATCTCGGTCAATTTTTCACTGATTCGAAAAATTTTTTTGCCCCATGTTCAGAAGTATTTCTTCTATTTAAAACAATAATAATTGAAAAATCGATATTTTGGTGAATTTTTAGGTTTTTGAAACCCCCGTGTAGCCTTAAGTAAAAACGACACCTCATACAGAAAAAAATAACAGCCCTAACATTAAAACATGACTTAAATTTTTGCTGAAGTCGGTTAGCTGTTTTTTTTTTTTTTTTTTTTTTTTTTAACGCTTTTTCTTAATTGGTGCTTCAATAATATCTTGTCCCACAAAGCAATACATCATCCTTCTCATCTAAATATTTAATTTATTCAGTCGAAATGAGTGAGAGCTCTTTCGTGGGCTGATTTTAAAATGGGTATCAGATGGGCTGAGTTAAAATGGGGGCATTTCTCTGCATTCAGCTAACTACCACCGTAAAAAAAGGACTTTACTGCAGTTTATATGACTGATATTTAACCCATTTATGCCCAAGTTTTTTTTAACATTTTTTTTCAATTTTATCTGCTTAAAACTCTTACTTGGAATGGTTTACATACATTTTAGGCTTGAAATAGTTCGCCGTTGCAATATTTATTAAGTTATTTAACGTCCTGTTTATGGGATATTTTGCTGATATGTGAGCAAAATACGACACGTAACATTACAGAAGGCATCTCTGATCAATTTTGAGCAAATCATTTTAAAATAGTTTAATTTTATGAAAAATAAGTTCGCAAAAAAAAAACTTACTTTCTGTGGCTACCCACTACCCATGCTGGATCGTTGTTTGACCATTTTGTCTGAAAATAGCTGTCGATAAATAAACTCTGATGTCCAAATAGTGGTTCTATCTGGTTCTCTCAAGAAGAAGGACTATATAACTTGTGAAAAACAGCTTTAGAGTAAAATGATATGCCCATTACAGGTTTTTGTATGCAGTAACTAACAAGCGTCCCGCTTTTTGGCTACTGGGCATAAGTGGGTTAACTAGCTTGCCTAGTTATTTCATGAAATATCTAGTTACCGTAAAGTCGGGTTACTTGGACCCACAAGGAGGTTACTTGAGCCCACAGTAAAATGATAAAATCTGGGTTTGGTACTAGCATTAGAGACTGCAGAGTGCTTCTACCTAGAGGAGAAACGAGGAACTACGTGCAAGTCTTCAACTAATAAGTACCAAACCTAGATTTTATCATTTTACTGTAATGGGCTCAAGTAACCCCTTAGGGTCCAAGTAACCCGACTTTACGGTACTTCACATAATTATAAATTTCACACCTTGAAGTAAACAAATATACATGACCTCTTCTCTATTTCTACTAATAATAAAGCTGAAGGTGGGTTTGTCTTTCATTCTGTCTGCCTGTTACAAGCATAGAGCCGAAACCGTTCGGTTGATTTTCATAAAATTTGGCACTAAATTAGTTTGTATCATGGGGGGTGTGCACTTCAAAGCGTTTTTTCAAAAATTCCATTTTGTTCTGTTTTTATTCTAATTCTTAGCTCATTTTTCATACAAATTCGATGAAATGGGGAAGAAGTGCTTCATACACATTTTCAAGTCTTAAGTCATTCGAAAGATTAAAATTTTCCGCTAAACATGATATCAGTTCAAAGTCTCTAGGAGCATTAGAAGAGCTGTAATTGCTTTCAGAATCCCGTAATTCAAGGCTTGCCTTTAGCAAGCTAAACGATTTAATGTGATTAAGCTCGAGAATAAAAATTTGAAAATAAAGATAAAAGGAATTATTTTATCAAAGGAAATTAACTTTTCTTGTTGTTTCCATCATTACGTTTTCATACCTTTTAATTGTTTCGTTCTTTTTATCTTAATAATTTTAAAAATGTATTTGTTTTTGTAGCTATCCAAACTCGAAGTCTTTTTAAAATGAGTTGAATGAAATATTTTAACTGTTGAAAAAAATCGTGTGGTTTTATTTTCTTGTTTTTCAGGACTTGAAACTCGGTAAATTACAAAAATACCGTATAAATTGCGGTATTGCAATGTTCTTTCTAAAATGTTTTATTTCGGAAAACGTATTATTTTGTTTTTAAATATAAGGAAGAAAACTTCCTTCTTTTAAATTTTGGTAAGATTTCTGTTGGTTACTGTAAGCAACAAAATTGTTCTTATTTTCTCTTTTCTCTTATTTTTATATCATACCCTTAAAGAATTGCAGTTGAATCCCAACTAAAACTGTATTCTTCCGCGATATCAATTTATTACCAAATTACCTGTTAATTTTATACCACGGGCAAAGCCATGCGGGTACCGCTAGTCTAAAAAACAATGAACTGATGCAGTGTCTTTTGTTTCAGGTGTCAAAATTCATCGCAGTGGCTCATCTGCACGATAGTTGCATACGTCACTTCAGCTCTGTGGAATGAATCAGTGGCTGGTAAATAGTTCTAAATTTATATTCATAAAAAATCTGGTATGGACCCCACAATACTTCCTTTTACGTGTAAATTTCTTAGTAGCTGCCTAATGTGTTAAAAAAAGTGCCTGGAGTGATCAAGGTAACAATTCAAATATTTACTCCCCTAATTTGCCACGAAACAATGCAAAAAATATTTTACAATGGTTAATTTTCTAAATATTGCTGATTTTAATATCAGTACCTAAGGACCGAGCCCACTCGGTTAAAAAAAAAAAAGAGGTTTGTAAACTCGTGTTTTTTCTAAAGTGCGAAGTACTATTTAGATAAACTTGAAAAGCATTTTTAAGCCTTTGGTTGCAATTACGCATTTAAAACAGCCGAAATTTGTTTTAAAAAACACAACCTTATTTAATCCATGCTCACCGTAAAATGAAACCCAATTTCACTTAATTTTTCGCCGAAGGCGCGGGAGGGGTTGATGAGAATGGATGCAGAGTCCCTGTTCTCCAGTACGCATTTGGTTCCAGTTGGTTTTGACTTTCACTTCACTTCACACTCCAAGGTTCCCCCCGTTCATACCACAACTCGTGGTTTAACCGGGATGGGGCTCTGAAGAGCGCTCTGTTCATTTTTGAACCAGGCCCAAGGGCCGAGCAAACCCTTGGCCCAGCATCCGACCAGAAGTATCGTTTCACTTGGAGAATTTTACGACCACGAAAAATTTTAACGCCCCCCAGCCACCATTAATGAAGACGGTGTATCCTCGATCGACTGGGCTTCCTCTATATGATCGGCCCGGGACCCTCCGGTTACGAGTCCGACGACTTACCGATCGGACTATCGCGGCCCACACCCAATTCTAACTTTATTTTGATCGATTTCTTTTAAATTTAAAAAACAATGATAATTCTAACGTGTTGCAAAAACTCGTTTGCCAAATACCATAAAAATTTTAACTTGCGCTGATGTGATTAAATATGAAATCCCTTGTTATAATAAAACGTGGTTGCTATGAAACAGTAACAATAAGAGTAATCATAAAGAAAATGGCGAAAGAAAGCTCGTCAAACTTTTAATGAAAGCACGAAAAACGGGATTTTTTGTGAAAACTTGCGTTTTTACAGAAAAAACGCCGATGTAGCTGAACTTAAAAACCAAAACTTTATCTAAATGCAAAATTTTATCAAACTCGTTAGAGCCGTTTTCGAGATCCGAAATATATTACAAGAATTGCTCGTCTAAAGATATTAGATGTAATTTTGTTTCGAAACTTAATATTTTAAGAATGAGTTTCATATTTATTGATTTTTTACCTGAAATATCTTACTAAACACTCTTGAGGAGGAAAAAAAAGTATTTTAAAACTAACTATAACACTTTTATACTCAATTTTGAAATCGCACTTGAAAAGTAAAGTAATCTGATTTTTATGTACTGTAAGTTACCATAAAATTCAATAGATGTCGGTGGACAATTACCACTGCTTTTATCCCAACAGCTTGTTATCTAGTGAAGCCTTGATTTAACGTTTCAAAAACAATAACAATTTAACGTTGCCAAATACCATAATTTGAACTTGCGCAGATGTGATTAAATATGAAATCCAATTGTTATAACAAAACGTGGTCGCCACGGGAACAGTAACAATGAAAGTAATCATAAAGAAAATGGCGCAATAAAAGCTTCTCAAACTTTCAATGAAGGCACAAAAAAAACGGGGTTTTTTGTGAAAACTCGCGTTTTTACAGAAAAAACGCCGACGTAGATGAACTCAGAAACCAAAACTCTATCTAAATACAAATTTTTATCGAAATCGTTAGAGCCGTTTTCGAGATCCGAAAAATAAATCTCCATATATTATTTCTCTAAGCCGAATCCTATACCCGGTCGAAACTCGCTCATTTCTTTATCGAATTGCAAGAAAATTTATGATTTTGAAGCTTATCCCGCGGGCTATTGACGAAAATTAGACCCACCCTCTAAAAAGTGTCGGTTCGTTTTTTATTCGAACTTCAATTTTTGGGCACAAAATTGACTCTATCTAGCGAAATAATTATCGTATCGTCTCCATTTTGATTTCATTCGAAAGATTAAAAAAAATGCGTTCTTTAGAACGTTTCTCCGCTAGCGCCGCGTAACGAGAATCTCGAAAATTCACGTTTAAGCGACTTATAAGCGTTTGAAGTTTGAAAAAGTTAAATTTTTTGCTCAAGTGTCAAAATCGTTACATTGTTGTTCAAATCAATTTTAAATGCGACATTTCAAGCCAAGGCTTAGCTCGGTAAACCTTAATTGTAACTTTTATTGTTTCAAAATACTATGGTAGTTTTGCGATAACGTTAGTATTTAGTTTAGTAGTAGCCTTGGGTATTTGATTTTAATATAGGGTATCACTTTTGTAGTAGTTGTAAAAGTGAACGTGTCTTTGATCTCTTTGAAAAGTTGTCAGAACGACGGCAGTAGATGGCGATGTTGTGCAAATGAAGCCAATAAAAATTGTCGTATTAAATTTTAAGTTTTTTTTTTTTTTTTTTTGCGGAATTCCGCACGGGTCACCTAGTAAATATATAAATATACAAGAATTGCTCGTTTAAAGATATTAGATTCAGTGAATTTTTCGCAAAATATCGCCAATAGCGCCAAGTTGAACCCAAATTCAAAAAACTATTTTTTCGCCAAATTTGTCGCCAAATTGACGATATGTCGCCAAGTTGGCGTCAAACACTTGGCGACCAAAAGCTTGGCGACATATCGCCAAGTGGTCGCGCCAATTCATATCACTTGAGTCTGCATTGAAATTAACACTGATTTACCTCAAAAAAAGGGTACACTCAGTTTGTAATGTTCAATGGCAGGATTATTTTAGTTTTAAAGACTTTTTTCTTTTCGTGTGTGTGCGTGCGTGTGACGAACTTATTTATTTTTAGCGAAATTTTACGTTTCAATGGAACTTTTAACACATCTGTAGTGCCAAGATTTTCGAAAGCTCTCAAAGAACACAGCAATTTTGCCCTTGGAATTTAATATAATTCTCCGATTTTACCGTAATTTCAATGTAAAATTGGTAGCCAAATCTAAATTTATTAACATAGGGAACCGATTGTCGTCAGGTAGCTCAGCCACAACCATTCTTCCATGATTTTAATGTGAACACCTAAAGGCAAGAAATATAATGTCTTTCGCATCATCTCTTTGAAGTGATTACAATCTAACAGTGACCCTCAAATTAGCAAGATTTCACTGGCTGTGATTTTTGGTAAATTTCCCGATTGTTGCCAAACTTTACGACGCCAAATGCAAAGAGTAACTGAATAGCGGTGTTACCGAAAATGTCAGAATGGAACTATTAAAAATTTAGTGATGGCGGCATTCAATACATGTTTTAAGCATGCAATAAAATACTCTTTATACTGCGAACAACTGCTGTTCCTTACCAGAGCGTTTTCTTTTTCTTTGATTTGGACAAAGTAGTGTTTCACTGGCTGAGAGGTTTGGTAAATTTCCTGATTGTGGCCAAACTTTACGACGCCAAATACGATGAGTAAATGAATAGCCATCACTATTTTTTTAACAATAATAGTTCCATTGTGACATTTTCGGTAACACCGAATTTTGAGGAAGTCAACTTAAAAAATTTAAATTCACTTTAACCCCCTCTGAAGAAAAATTATTATATCCTTTAGTTCAAATGCGCTCCACAACCTTTTAAATTCCACTTAAAGTCATGTTAAAGTTTAAATCAATTCGCCAAATAAATATAAGAGACAGAAAGTTAAGTAAGTAACAGGAGATATTAATTAATCAAATTGAATAAATTTTCAAGGCTTAAATCTATACGCAAATTTAAACCACAAAGTAACTTCAGGGAGAAAAGAGCTGCTGATCAGGAAAATGGACCTAGTGTTTCAGTATTGCGTACATAGTTAAGCCTTGAAAATTGACTAAATTTGATTAATTAATATCTCCTGTCCTAATTAACGGACAGAAACGTGCTAAAACCTTTCTGTTTCAGAAAAAAAGACCCTTTCCAGCGATATATAATGTTTTGGGGTGGGGGAAGGTTTTCCTCCCTCAATTATGGCGGATACACCAAAAATGAGACTAATTAATGAATTTAAAAATAACTGATTCAAAATTAAAAATTTGGCTTTCGAGGTGCAACACACGGGGGTGCGTTCGAAGTTTTGAGCCAAGTTTCAGGTCTGTAGGTGCTGTGGGGGCTTCTGGCCAACGGTTACAAACGAACACCGTCATCTTTATATATATAGATAAGTGCGCAAAAAAAACTTACTTTCTGCGGCTACCCATGCTGGATCACTCACTGCTTGACTGACTTGTCTGAAAATAGCTGTCAATAAATAAACTCGGATGTCCAACTAGTGCCTATATCTGGTTGGTCGCCAAGTTGGCGTCAAACACTTGGCGACCAAAAGCTTGGCGACATATCGTAAAGTGGTCGCGCCAATTTATATCACTTGAGTCCGCATTGAAATTAACACGTATTTACTCCAAAAAAGGGGTAAAACAGCCTCTTGGGAAGATTCGAATGCAACCACAAGGGGAGGTGCACAACTAGACCATCCTCAGAGTCTACATACCAAGCCAGAAGCTTCTACGGCATATAGTTTTTGAGTTATACGACATACATACGTACATACATACGTATATACAGACGGCATGAGAAAACTCGTCGTGATTAACTCGGGGGTGGTTGAAAAGGATTTTTCGGCTGCTTATATGTCGGTAGGTACATATGCACGTGCTGACAGGTCGAAAAAACTATTGAACATTCATTCGGGGTGAGCAAAATCAAAATTTAGATTCAAATTTGAGTGATTTTTTTTTTTTCGCGAGTACAATACTTCCTTTACTACGTAAAATTAAGTAAAAAATGGACGGCTATCTACGCCGACGACATCAAGCATTCTAGAATGATGACTGAAGCCAATGACTCGGCGTGCTGTGATGGCAATGGATTTCGAAAACCAGTTTCGCTACGAAAAATTCGGTTCGGACTGCCGGATCGGTCGTAATGTGAATAACGCTTAAGCTGGCGTTCAGTATATTGCATGTAATAATGTAACTTACGCCTTAACCTGTAATTCATTATATGCTTGACCAAATAAATTAACTTTCTTCTACGGTTTTGATGCACTGATTTTTGAGTGGGACTTAATCCACTGCTTTTTTTTTTTTTTTTTTCAGTTGAAAGCAATGGCGAGGTGGAAGCTGAATACATAACACGGTGCCATTTAGTGGAAGATCAAACCAGAACTTGCCCATTTTTCCTAGAGTGCACGTGGACTACTCAGTACGACGAACAGACGGAACTGTGCTACCAGGACGAAAATCAGTACGTAGTATGCTGTCATACACGCACACGAAAAAACGGATCACCAAGCGGCCAAATTTTCTTTATGGAATTCAGCAGTCGCATCCCATCCACTTCCAATCGACTCAAGAACTTTATGGGTACTCAGATTATACCTCTTATAAAAATACTTCGTAGAAACCAAGAAGTTAAACCGCTTCCTCTTGATAATCTGTTATTGACGAAGGTCGACAAACTGACTCCAGTACCGACAAGTTCAAGCATGCAATCTCAGTGGACCGACATTTTTTCAAAATTCTCAACAACTAAACCTATTACAGCACAGTCCATCCCGAAACTTCAAAAACCTTCCACAATGTCGACTAGGAAACTTGCAACTGCATCGACACAGACTCCGAAAAAACTAAGGACTACTAGAATTTGGCGATTTCCAGTTACAAAACCAATGGTTTCACGAACTGTTCCAATGCACACTCTATCAAGAACTCTTTTCTTAACGCCTACCACTACCAAAGATAAATTTACGTCGTCAAACTCGGGAACGAGAGTACCACAAGAGACAAGGTTGTGGAGACTTCCAACTACAAAACCAGAAGTTTCACGATTTTCTTCGATACATTACCAGCCTACTATCAGTTTCACCAAATCTACAACAGCAATACCGGTTCTTTCAACAACGGAAGCACCCCAAGAGACTAGATATTGGAATCCACCAACTGCAAAACCAGAAGTTTCACTATTTTCTCCGATGTACAACCAGCCAACTAACAGTTTCACCAAGTCTACAACAGCAACATCTGTTCTTTCAGCAACAAAAGCACCACACGAAACTAAATATTGGAGGCAACCAACCGCAAAACCAGAAGTTTTACGAGCTCCGTTCCACAGCCAATCACCTAACAATTTAACCAAGCCTACAGCAACTAAATCTGTTCTTCCATCAGAAACAATTGAACAGAAAACTAGATTTCCTGCCACTGCAAGTTCGGCAGAAACAGGCAACCACAGTGCTGATAAATTTTCTAAAATCCCGACATTCCACTCCAACAGAAGAACGACAGCAACTTTGTCCCCTCAATGGCAGCGAGCAACATACAGCTGGAACTTGGATAGGATTACATCATCTCAGGAGAAAAGCCCGATTAGGCTATCCATATCTGCCTTTAAGAAAGGTAAATAAACCTAAATCGATTTATATTAAATATCATGTACTTGAGAGCAATACGAGGATTGCGGCAAAAGTCATGGCAACTATTGTTTCTTGCAGATAGAAGTCCGGTTGGAAAAAGGGACAGATACAGACGAAGGGACAAGGTGTTAAGTGCATGCGTGGGCAATGAATAGTACAGAAATATCATAACAGACTAATTTATTACTGTAATACAGTGCAATATGGCCTTCATAGTGCAAAAGAATGACAACACAGTACAGATACGACTGATATGACAAACCTGGGCTTAAAGACCCTTGGCTACTGTCACCACACGCTGCCAGTGACAGTAACGGCTGACTATGATGGTTAGGAAAATGTTCGCCAGGTCGTGTGTGTACTGTGTTGTCTTTCTTGTGCACTGTGAAGACCATATATCCCTGTATACTACAATAATAAATTAGTGTGCTACGATATTTCCGTACTATTCATTGCCCACGCATGCACTTAAAACCTTGTCCCTTCGTCTGTTTGTCTCATTTTCCAGCCGGATTTCTATCCACAAGAAAACAAATAGTCGCCATGACTTTCCAAACCTCGCACATATCTGCTTGAGAGATTGAGTGCTTGAATTAGAGTGAAAAAAGAATAACTTTGAAGTTAAAAATGTAAGCATCACGTTTTGAGTTTGACTATTAAAATGTTTATGTTTGTTACTTTCTCTATCTGATACTATCCTTTGGTCATCTCTCCCCTAGGCTGCGGCCAAGAAAGAAGAGACAAATATCCTGCCAGTGGTTCTCCCAGTTTTTCAGGATTTGTCCTCGGTGGTGAGAAAGTTGAAGATAGCAACAAGTGGCCTTGGATGGTAAGTGGATGCTTCTCTGTTCCCTGTTACTGTTCGCGACATGCTTGTTGCTAAACATACCTTTTGAAACTTTTCAAGAAATCCCCATTTTCCAGGCTTTTTAAAAGTTATCTGTTTTTCCGCAATATATACTTGTTCTGTGCATGCAGTCAGGGCCTGATTACCGAATAGGCCAAATAGGCCGCGGCCTAGGGCCCCCTTAACTTAGGGGCCCCCAATGACTAAAATTGTTGTACTCAATGCCTAAATCTGTTTTATCCTATGCCTATAATTTTAAAGCCTCAGTGCAGGGGGCCCCAAAAAAAAGTATTTGGCCTAGGGCCCCATGATATCTTAATCGGGCCCTGCATGCAGTAAGTTACTACCCACAAGCCAGGGCAAAGGAAGAACGAAAGCATTGTCATGAAATCCAGAGACTGAAATTTCGTACTTGTTATGGACTCATTAGCCAGGAACAGCCAATAACTTGTGCCTGCTGGTGTGCTAAATTTGAGTCATCTCTCAGTTTGTTGGTAATCTCTGCTTCAGTGAGAGGATGTCTGCCTCCAGCTCTGTTACTGTCCACTTCAGACTGAAGACTCCGTAAAAAGGACGAAACTGCAATCTCTGGACGTCATGGCCGAACTGTCAGTGCAGTACTTATACCGTAAAATGGGGCGTATCTTAACCCATTAATGCCTAGCCTTCCTTTTTAGGGACGGTCCAAAAAAGGGTCTGACTTTCCCCGAAATGAACATTTCAACAAAATAATAGTGTTCAATGAGTTCCTTGATATTGTTTCAATTCGTTATTAACAGATTGCAGCACATAACCATTGTTTTCAAAGTGATTCCCAGCTCCCCAGTTTATGTTAATTGCTGATTTTATTTCTTCTTATAAAATGTCTTTTTAACTATTATATCGTAGGCAGAAAAAAAATAGTAAAAATAGTATGTACCCTCTGGGGTTTATCGTAACTCTTAAAGGACGATTTTTCTTTCCTTAATAAAAAAATATTTCTTACATAATATTTTCATTATTATTTTTTCCTGTCCATTAAACACTGTTTGTAACCAGTATACAAAATATCTTGGGAAAAAAAAATGTCAGGCATTACTGGGTTAACAGCGAAGGAAATCGGAACAAGCCTTCCCGCTCATGTAAAAAAATCGAAATATATAAAAATGGATGGATGTTGTATATTTGCACGTATATTTTATTTGAATGTTTGTTTGCATGTTTGTATTTGTATGTTTGTTTGCATGTTTGTATTTGTATGTTTGTTTGTTCCTTATACAAATCCACAGTTTTGTCGGATTTTCATCAAACTTGGAACAGAGGTTCCTCGATGCACTGCAATTCACATAGAAGGGGTTTTGAAATTTTAAAAAAATCAAAAAGCTCAAAATTTAAATTTCTTTCTCAAAATGCCCATTTTCTCTCAGTTTTGAATCTATAGAATACAGTAATAGAGATGCGCCTTTAAGCATACAAATTGATAAAATTTAACACATTTAAATATGAGTATTTTCTAACAAAGATTACAATTGACATTGAATTATCGATTTGAGGCTCACCTAATTCGTTTTAGCATGAAATACGTAAAAACAATTACAA
This sequence comes from Uloborus plumipes, assembly GCA_038373865.1. Lineage (NCBI taxonomy): Eukaryota > Metazoa > Arthropoda > Arachnida > Araneae > Uloboridae > Uloborus > Uloborus plumipes. The sequence continues at coordinate 6,834 of JAXGGA010010608.1, read as the reverse complement.
TTCACGTTCTAATTACCTTGGAACATTGCCACAAATATTGTATTCATGCAGAAAATTTAGAGGTTCCAACATATACTTAATTCAGATTGTTGCTGATGTTGGATTAAACGCAAACGGGCAATGCCGGGCAATAAGCTAGTTCTCTATAAATATACTGACGGGTATTTTTGACTGTTGAATTTTTTTAGAAAGTATAAATCATGAGAAGGAAGATAAATTAACTTTTGCTATTTTGGCAGCACTGTTGGCTTATGAGCAAGGCTGCGCTCGGAATGCTAAAAAACGTTCTCTCTATTCGCAGGTGTCAATCCACAAACAGTCAAGGGGTGTTCGCCAATTCCTCTGCGGTGGTAGCCTAATCTCTGAACGGCATGTTCTGACGGCAGCACACTGCTTCGACGGGAAGCAGAGGCCCCTGTAAGTTGTCTGCATAGCATTTCTTGGAGTTTATTTTGAAAATTATCACCAAAGCATTTTACTGAAAACAAAAGAAATTACAAAACCGAAATGTTTGCGATTTGCGTTGATTTTTCCATGTAAATGACTTTGAGACAAAGTGAAATACTTAGATAACTTGTACTGTTCAAAATACACACATGGGAAATTTGTTTTGAAAATGACAGTATAAAAAGAGGGGAACATGAACTCTATAACAGAACTTTTTTGCCCTAGTTGAAAATGGATCACTTCTCTCTATCCAACAAATCCAATTTTAACATGTTAGAACCTTTAGTTTCGCAACCGTTAAGGCCTTGTCAGTTGTCACACGATCCAACTTTTCCCCCGATTCCCTCCAATTCCGGGCGAGACCTATTTGCCTCAACTACTTGGGCCAACACTGACGTCATCATTTCTATTGTTCGATCGTATGTCCAATTTAGTCCAATATTTTGCTTGAGGAGCTATAAGATTGAGCCGAATTGCTTTTCTAACCAATATAGGAGAGCTCTGCAGAACTTCGTCACAGATGGGCGCCATCAGGAATGGCCAGCTTTAGGGATAAAAAATTTTTTCTAGCAGACGATATTGCACGGCAACCCTGCACAGCAGCAATGACGTAGTAGGAAAACAAGTTTGGAGTTGGTCAAAATTGAGGATTGCTCCAAGTTGGAGTAGATTCACGTTGGATCGTGTGACAAGGCCTTGTACTTCCACATGCAAAAGTGGTCAAGATGAGGTGCAGGGCCAGGATATAACAGTTTGAAGCGAAACAAACTGGAGTGAAAAAGTATGAAACCTAACTTTTTATACGGACTCCACTAACTCTAACTTGTGATTGTTAAAACTCTTACTCATTTGTTTTTTTATATCAATTTATTTTAACACTAAAATTCTGACAAATGATTATTTACTATCAAAATATCGTACAAATGCTCAATTTCGCTGCGCACAACGTACGGACGGACTTCGTAACTTATATGGCCGCTTTTTTTTTAAACTAAAATCTTAACGTAAAATTTCTACTGTTGCCATAAAATAAAAATATACATCCGACCAAAAAAAAAAAAAGAATATGCCCAAGCTTTTTTTAACAATTTTTTTTCAATTTTATCTGCTGAAAACTTATACTTGAAATGGTTTACATACATTTTAGGCTTAAAATAGTTCGCCGTTGCCATATTTATTAAGTTATTTAACGTCCTGTTTATGGGATATTTTGCAGATATGTGAGCGAAATGCGACCTTACTTGACTTTACTTGTGCAAAGTAGCATTACAGAAGGCATCTGTGATCCATTTTAAGTAAATTATTTAAAAATAGTTAAATTTTATGAAAAATAAGTTTGCAAAAAAAAAACTTACTTTCTGTGGCTACTCATGCTGGATCGTTGCTTGACTGATTTGTCTGAAAATAGCTGTCAATAAATAAACTATGATGTCCAAATAGTGGCTCTATCTGGTTTTTTCAAGAAGAAGGACTATTTAACTTTTTATATGCAGTAACTAACAAGCGCCCCGTTTTTAGGCTACTGGGCATAAATGGGTTAAGGAAAGGAGTCACAACAGTGATATTCTTATCCCTCAGAGCCAGAGTAGCGTAAGAGCAAAAATGGCGATTTTCACTTTGTTACTGCATTATATGTGGAAATCTTATCCAGGGTTTGCCAAAGCGGGTCCAGTCCGAAAAAAACCACACGGTTTTTTCTGGTGGGCCCACTCTAAAAAAATCCACCATGATTAAAATCCACCTATAATGGGTTTTTTTTTTTTTTTTTAATTTTCTGCTGATTGAAAACATTTATTTCAGAAACAAACTAAATGTTACAAATGTTTCGATCAATACTAAAGCTAGAAATTGGTATTGATCAATTTAGTTATAATATTTAGTTTGTTATAATATTTAACCCATTTATACCCAGTAGCCTAAAAATAGGATCCTTGTTAGTTACTGCATACAAAAACCTGTAATGGCTATATCATTTTACTAAAGCTGTTCACAAGTTAAACAGTCCTTCTTCTTGAGAAAACCAGTTAGAGCCACTATTTGGACATCCGAGTTTAGTTATTGACAGCTATTTTCAGACAAATCAGTCAAGCAACGAGCACTGTTAAAACAAGGTACTTAGAAATGAGGCAAAACGTCTTATTTTCAAGAACATCACTGACCCAAAATGGCTCCAGAACCAATTGTCTTGGAATTAGAAACCAGGGTGTCTTGTTTTTGAAACACACAGTGTTCTCAAAAGTAATACCCATGTTCTTGTTTTTGAGACGGAAATATGTTTGAATATAACACGAAATGTACTCATATACGAGACAATCCTATTCTTAATTTTTGAGACGGCTGCACTCTTGGAAATGATACACTTGTGTGTTTATTTCCGAGTCACCACGGAATTTAAAAAATAAGCATATAGCGTCTTGTTTGTGAGTCGGTCCTCTCTTCAGAAACGAGACATTTTTGTTTATTTTGCTATTTGAATAATAATTTTACTATTTTTCAGGCGCAGATTAAAATTACTAGTGGCCGCGCCGCCGCTTAAAAGAATCACATTTGCTCTGAGCAGTTTTGGTACAGTAAAGCTGGACTTCTATTTCTGACAATTTGATTCATTAAAGCGGCTGATTCAGTTTTCCAGAGCCCACTGTATTATTTTTTCTGATGAATTTTAGGAACTTATTTTTTTTTTTTTTCAAAATCAGTTTAATGCATGTTTTGACTTTTTTTTCTCTTTCATTTTGTGTGTCCAGAATCACATGTCTGATTATCAAAAGAGATACATGCATGAAAACTTAAAAAAAAAAAGGTTCCTTAATTCATCGGAACAGTAATACAGTGGGTGCCGGTTAATTGAATCAGCTGCTTTAATGAATCAAATCGAATGAGGTCCAGCTTTATTATATCAAAACTGTCAAAAACCAGACGTGATTAGCCACTGTAGTAATTTTAAATTACATCCAAAAATTAGTGAAAGTATTATTCAAATTGAATCATTTCATAAACCCGTCAAATGCACTTTTTAGAAGTTAAACAACTGAACTAACTACAAAAAACTTTTCAGTTTTAAAATTACAAAAGGTTAATCGTTGACAAAATTGAAAGTGTTTCATACTGTATTGCGAAAACAAATACCGTTGGACACAAATATTTTATTTTGCAAAAAAATGTTAAAAATTTTGCACTCAACAAGTTTTTTTTTTTGAAGAAAAATTTTTTTTAAAGAAAAGCTGTTTACATCACTTATGAAAACGAAACAAGATAACCATTTGCGCCAAAACCTTTGATAAACTTCATTAAAAAAATCCTAATTCTAATGTCATTATTTTGGTTGCTTTATTTATATGCTTAATTCAACTTTAGAAAAACTGTATTTCAATACCATGAAGTTTAAATGTTTATCATTAACATCATTTCAAATGTAAAAAATATAGTTTTTAAAAACATGAAACTTTTTAGTCATATATCACTTAATTGCATTAAAGTTAAAATATAAGTGAAAGCTTACTTGTAGGAACAATCCATTAAAACAAAACTTACCTGTATTATGTATTCCTTGTAACATATACACAAAAAGAAACATATTGCAAAATAAAAAATATTTATTTACAAAGTTTAACTTTTACATTTTTTTTCTCTTACATTTCATTGTTAGCTCAGTCATTTTTTTCCTATTTTTTTTCCCAAGTTTAGCTAATTATTTGTCAACATTTTTTGAGAATTTTTAAGTTTTTTTAAATCAACTTCATGCTTTTTCCGGATGTCTTCTTCATTTACTTCGGCTAACTGAGCTTTTCTTTTATTGTTGTTACTTTCCGCACAAGCTGAGTGGGGGCTTGAGCACACAAGCTGAGTGGGGGCTTGAGCACACAAGCTGGCAGGCAAAGGCCGGGGAGCATTTAAGCATACTGTACTCGATTTTGGACATGCGAAAAGATTCGCGCTATCATTGGTCGAATCGTCTTGTCGATAGATCTCCTTTCGCCGCCAAAACAAAGGCAATGCTATTCTGAAATACATCCCATATGAATTCGCCCAACTCTTCATAAAAATAAAAGAAAGGTTTACCTACCAATTTCATAATTTCGTGATGGAAAATGGCAAAAGCATTTTTATAACAGAAAGGAAAACAAATAGTAATGGAGCATGAAAAATTCGTGCCCTCATGTCACAAAATCTGGTAATTTTTGTTTTTTTAATGCCTTATTTTAATTTAAATAAGGCTTTATTAAAAATATTTAAGGCACTTTTTAAATATTTTAACGTGCTATTTATTAGCTTATAAATCAAATTGTGCTGCTGTTATGTTTTCTGTAGAAATGTGATTTCTGAAAATGATTAACAGGAATTATTCACAAGGCTAACCTATAACGGTTTTTTTTTTTTTTTTTTTTTGTATTTCAAAGTCAACTTTTTTAGGTTATTAAAAACTGTTGAATTTATAGGCAACTTTATTGTGGATTAAATATTTTTTATGTATACGTTATACTTTTTCATTTGTTTATTGGAGCTAAAATATTGGAAAATATAATTGAATCAATTGTAAAATATATTATTTTGCAAAGGGAGGGGTTATTATACATCAGTAAAGCTTTTAACAAGGTTATAAAATTTTGGAAATTATAGCTGTCGATTCCTGCAAGTCCGCTGAGTTTAATGTTACTTTTAACGTGTGAATTTAATAGATATAAATATTCCATTTCGTTTCCTATTCTGATAATTAATTAGTGTTATACGTGAGTAACTTTGGGGCACATAAATACATAATTTGTTCCTCTGCTTGTCTTGCATTCTTTTAACTCCATGAATGTTTGATGTAACTGGAAATTGAGAGAATTAAAAAAATCATATTTTAAGGCAGTACTAAGTACTCTACTTAAATAGCTAAACTTTTTTTATGTTTTTCAATTAGACGAGATGTTAAACGAAACCCAATAAATATGGTTTTTAAGGGGATTGTAAATCATTTAATTTCTTCATTTAAAATTTGTGTACCTTATCCGCAAGAGATATTTCATCAAGGCAAGTAATCATGAAATTTTCTTCATTAATAATTAGTCCGATAATCAATAAAAACGTTTCATAGAAATTCCTGTTTAATGAAAATGTTTCTGAACATTCTGAACTGTCTAATGATTAATAGTTCTTGAACTGATAAAACAGATGCTAATACATGTACACATATCGCATTAAGAGTAATAATAAAAGAATAGCCATACCTTAAATCTCGAACACTTTAGTAAAAATTTAATATTTTCCCCTTTTACTTAAAAATAAATTTCTAAGATACTATCTTGTTTGTGAAAAAAAAAAAATCAAAAAATGTAAAAATATAAAACATAGTACTTTTGCAGCACTTTAAGAACTGTTTTAGAAGGGCGCGAACATTCATTTTTCCTATTAATCAAGAACAGTAATCCAATTCATTTGGAGCACTGGTTTTAAGTTTTAAAAGAAAATTGCATTTCCATAAATTGCTTTCCGCTTTTGCACATAGATGGCACTACTGCGTCTTTTGGGATGAATTTGCATAGAAGTTAATTCTATGTTTGTTTTTGAAATAAAACACTTTTTAGCTTGATTCTAACTATTTTAAATGTTTATTTTTTTTACGATGTCAAAGCAATTAATACCTATTCACCCCGCCCTCTCCTAGAGCGCCGTTTACACTTTGTTTTGACATTTTTCTTTCACTTCCCGTACTTTCCGAACCTATGGGCGGAGTTAGGCGATTGATTGAAACGCAATTCGACCAGTGATAGCGCGCATCTTTTCGCATGTCCAAAATCGAGTACGGTATGCTTAAATGCGGCCGGGGAGCAGACGAGAGAGCCGAAGCACGGCAGCATTACTGGATGGGGTTCGAGCCGGTGGGCTGCTGCGGCGGGAGGTTGACGGGTCCAGGTGCCGGTAGATGGTGGAATCCGAGAGTCTTGAGCTGGTCGAGGAATTGGGAAGTCAAGTCTTAGGGGGTGGTCGGCGGGTGCATTGCTTGGTCCAGTGCGGGGCGTGGTCTGGGCGACGGGGGGCATTCCCTTGCTGGAGCGATGTGGCTTCCTTTGCAGTTGATGTCCTCGATGGAAGGTGGAAGGAGCCCTCTGATGACGACCTTTAGAGGCTTGTCCTCTGTTTTCTGTCCGAGTAGTGAGGGAGCTTGAGTCCTTATCATTTCGGCTTTAATCGTGTCGAAATCCGCAAGTTATGGAAATAACAATGAGAAGAAGCTAGGTTTTGATTTTGAAATGCATATTCAAAAGAAGGATAGGATATCACACTAAAAGCTGTATAAAATAAACACTATTGTTTCTCTCCATCCACCCTTCATAGAATATCACAACCAGGTCTCTTTGCCCAGGGTGTTCTTGAGACTTTAAAGAGTTTTCTTACGTTATATAC
>JAXGGA010010607.1:0-46069 GCA_038373865.1 Uloborus plumipes | reverse complement strand
CGTTAATTTTTCGCTCTAAAAAGTGAAGGGCAGGGCCCCTTTACTTTCGGAAGTGAAGGGGAGCAGGTGCCCCCTTGCCCCCCCCCCCCCTTCGTACGAACAGCCTTTGCTCCCATTGCGTCATAAAAGTTGCATTGTTTATTTTTTTTTCAAACAAACTTTCTTCACTTCGAACCCCCCCGAAAAAAAATCCTGGCTACGGCCTTGTGCCTTCTGTTTAACGTTTGTGCCTTCAGTTTAACGTCTGTGATTTCTGTTTAACGTCTTTGCCTTCAGTTCAATTTCTATGCCTTCTGTTTAACTTCTAGCCCTCTGTTCAACTTATCTGCCTAACTGTTCAACTTATCTGCCTTTTGTTCACCTTCTCTGCCGTCTATTGAACTTCTATGCCTTTTGGTCAACTTCTCTGCCTTCTGTTCAACTTTTTTGCCTTCTGTTCGACGTCTCTGCATTCTGTTGAACATCTCTACCTTCTGTTCAACGTCTCTGCATTCTGTTGAACATCTCTACCTTCTGTTCAACGTCTGAGCCTTCGGTAAAACTCTCCCTTCTGTTTACGCCCTGTGTTCAACTTCTTTGCTTTTTTTACAACTCTCCCTCCTGTTTAACGTCTCTCTCTATCTTCTGTTCAACTTCTATGCCCTGTTCAACTTCTCTACCTCTTGTTCAACGTCTCTGCATTCTGTTCAACGTCTTTACCTTATGTTCAACTTCTGTACCTTTTGATTGACTTCTTTGAATTATGTTCAACGTCTGCGCCTTCTACTTAACTTATCTCACTACCGTTTAACGTATGTGTTTTCTGTTCAAATTATGTACCCTATGTGCAACTTTTCTGCCCTCTATTCAACTTCTGCCTGGTGTTCAACTTTTCAACCCTTTGTTCAACGTCTGTGCTTACTGTTTGGATTCAGGGCCCTCTGCTCTGCTTTCTGTCAACTTCTGTGCACTTTGTTCAACTTATTTGCCTTCTGTTTAACGTCTGTGCCATCTGATCAACGTCTGTGCCTTATGTTCAACTTCCCTACCCTCTATTCTACTTCTCTGCCTTTTGCTCAACTTCTCTGCCCTGAGTTTAACTTATGTGCCTTCTGTTCAACGTGTCTGAGCCATCTGTACAACTCCCTCCTATTCAACATCTTGCGCTTTTGTTCAACTTCTATACCCTGTGTTCAACTTCTCAACTTCTGTTTAACTTATCTTCCTTCTGTTCAACGTCTGTGCCTTATGTTTCTCTGCCTTCTATTCATTTTCTGTGCCCTTTGTTCACCTTTTTTGCCTTTTGGGCAATGACTTCTGCTCAATGTCTTTGCCATCATCTATTGAACTTCTGTGCCCTTTGTTCAACTTCTTTGCCCTCTGTTCAATGTCCTTTCCTTCTTTTCAATTTTTCTCCTTTCTGTTCCTTCACTGTGTACAACGTTAGTGCCTTTTCTGTTCAAATTCTTCTCTGCCCAGTGTTCAACGTCAGCGACTTCTGTTTAAATTCTTCTCTGCCTTCTGTTCAACTTCTTTGCCCTCTATTTAACTTCTTTTCCTTCTGTTCAACGTCTCTGCGCTCTGTTCAACTTCTGTCGATGCTGTTTCATTTTTATGCCCTTCTTTCAACTTCTCTACCTTCTGTTCAACTTTTGTGCTCTTCGTTCAACTTCTTTGCCTTCTGTTCAACTTCTATGCCTTCTGTTCATTTTTTGTACCATTTATTCGACTTCGTTTCAACTTTTTTACTTTTTGTTCAACTTTGCCTTTGCTGTTCAATGTCCGTGCCTTCTCTTTAGCTTCTCTCCCTTCTGTTCAACTTCCATCATACCCTGTGTTCAACTTCTCTGCCTTCTATTCAACCTCTACCTCTATGTCTTGTGTTCAACTTCTCTGCTTTTTGTTCAATTTCTCTGCCTTCTGCTCAACTTCTCTACATTATGTTCAACGTCTGTGCCCTCTATTTAATTTCTCTGCCTTCTGTTCAACGTCTGTGCCTTCCGTTCAACTTCTTAAAATTCTTTCCTCATCAGTGTCTTCTCAGAGACGTTAAATAATTGTATGCGAAAATTTATACAGAGAGCAGAGAGCACAGATTATAGCAGATGGCACAGAAATTGAACATAAGGGAGAGAAAGTTAAGCAGAAGACAGAGATGTGAAAAAAAGGGGCGAAAGTTGAGCAGAGGGCACAAAAGTTGACCAAAGGGTACAATTGTTGAACTAAAGGCACAGCAGTTGAAGAAAAGACAAAGTAGTTGAACAGAAAGTGCAGACGTTGAACTGAGGACATAATAGGGCATGCTTGGGACAAACTTTGTCGCTAGGTGGCGCAACATGTACAATTGGTATTCTTTACTTCCGGTTATTCGATTAACGTGCTAGAGCTTACGCGATAAGGAAGATATTTTTTTTACAAAGCTAAATTCATTTTAAGGGAATATCTTTCAGATAAAAATTTTACCGTTTCAACATTAAAATATGAACTAAAACTTTTAAAAATTAAAACAGCTGTCTAAAACGGTATTTATTGCTTGGAAGTATAGTATTTTAAATGATGATTAAAAGTATCAATTAAAAAAAAGTTTTGAGACTGCAATCATTCTGCAGATAACATAAAATATTCTTACTTCCAAGTTAATTATTTTCTCATTATAGCGAACAACTATTTAGTAATTTAATTATTAACTTTTTTAAAAATATTTACTTATTTATTGATTTGTTTATTTCGAGGTTCAAAATAATACTCATATTATTTTGTAGTGAAATGCATGCGTATGTTGCAGTCTATTTTCTTGCTAAATGTACGTTTCTCTAATTGATGGTCAAAATGTAACGTGTAATTATGTGCAAAAGGTTACCATTCTTGTCTTAGAAGAATAAATAAATAAAACATGCACACATCGAACGGTACATGCTTGTAGTGGTTATTAATTTTTTTTCATCTAAATTATAATCCTATTTTTCAATGAAATGTCTGAAATTTGATAATAGAAAATAGATTGATAATAAACTCGTATTTATTATCTTATTTATTAGACTCTGATTTATTTAATATTTTTATATCTTATTCTTCATAAAAATAAATTATTTAAAGCAGTAGCTAGCTGAAAAGTAAGCTGAAAAGTAAGCAAACCGGCCGATTTCACCAAAGCTCATTCAAATTAAATAATGTTGAAAGCTCACACACATATTTAAAATAAAAAATATTTTACCAATACACAAATAAAAGAAACAATTTTTCAACAGTATTTCTACTTCGCTTTTTTTCTGGCTAATACGAAAACTAAAATTATGGTATTTAATCATTTATACAAACTAATTAGAGCAGTTAGGAAAAATTTTGAACAAGATAATACAAAAAAAAATCAAAACTAGTTAAAAATGGATTAATAACGATAGCTAAATATAATAACAATTCAACCGAATTACAAAAAGATGTATTTCATCTATTGTAGTTAAAACCCAAGTTCTATTTAAGCATCATACAAATTCTTATACGGATGTGAAATGTATCTCAGTAATACGCTAACTACTGTCTAAAATTTTATCGTGCGACCTACACCGCATCTGCGCACGCGCCAAGTCTCCTCTGACTTTCTCGAAATAGGGGGGAAATGGAACGAGGAAGTAGCAAGCGAACAAAAGCTGAAGGCATCGGGAAGTGCGCATCCTAAACATATCTCCCCTTTTTCAGATGGAAGCGTTCGGGGCTGCCAGACGCACAATACGCAAACAGACAGTACATATTTATATCATGAGAACAGACAAAATTTACTTTCAGGAGAGAGGGGGGGGGTCTCACAAGCCTTACATGTAAAAAATGCCGCCAAGAATGTAAAACCAAAGGTTAGGGGGGAGTGTTGATCCCCCAAATTCCTGTAACATTATTATTAAACACCCAGAATTTTTCATTTTTTATTTAAAGGATTGTTATCACCCCCCCCCCCTCCCAAGACAAATAATTTGTTCATAAATTTGAAACTAAGGATATTAACAACTAAAGACAGACCAAAAAGTAATTACAGCAGCTAAAAATACATTAGTTTTAAAAGGAATTGGGGTTTAAGTTGAAAAGAAAACAGACTTAATATGTATTTAATTCAAATATAAAATTTTCAAATATTAGTATAACTAATAAACACTTTGGTAACATTTTTAATTTAAAATTAAGTAATATAAATATGCAAATATTAATACATCTTATTAATAAAAGCAACTAGGTAAGACACCTTTTATATTAAAAAAAAGCGAATGAATCAAAATTTAAAAAATACAATGATTTAAAACATATAATTTTTTTTAAAACAAAAGGTACAACATATGTAGTGCACACCACTGACAGTAAGGTTCAGTGGAAGTGGTATTTACTATTTATTTCGGCTGTATATAACAGTAAACAATAATATTTGTTCCCCCCCCCCCTAATAGTTTCTATTTATTTATTTTTTTAGAAAACTGAAAAACGGAATCGATCTTGTAAGCACTGAAATGAAAACGTAAAATGCTAAGCATCGAATTTAATATTTTCTGGAATGAATTTTCTACTTATTTCGCCTTCAACCGAAAAAAATAATAAGAAAATGAATAACGTTATTTTATTTTGAACAAGTTTTCTAATGTGTAAAAAAATACACATTTCAGGGCAGAAATCCTTAGCTCTTAGTTGTTTGGTATTGGTGTAAAATTGTTATTTATGCTCTAAGATTATTGTACTCGGTCACACATGCAACTATTTCAGTTGGAATCGCAGCAGAAAGGGTGTTAAAAATAATACTGTCCACAATACGTCTGAAATTAAAACATTGATATTTTGAAAGAAATCATCACACACAGCTCTTTGACCAAAAAAAAAAATTGTCAAAAGAGCATAGAAGACGCATTGGTAATTCTTACGGGAGTTTCTATGATAATACGAATGCGGCAGAATAGCCGGAAGTAATTTACACCAATTCCGCTAAGGCCCGTTAGGAACTATGGGAGTTTTAGCATGCCCTATTACTTTGCTGTTTCCGAGAAATGATCCCTGCCTCTTCAAGAAAGGAGCTGGATCCGCCCTTGACCTGTATCAACCTAGAGCCTCAATTAAATTCATTGGTTTGGTTTTTAAAGATGAAGCTCAAAATATTAAATGACTGGCGTTTCTTTAACGCTACAGAGCAAAAATAATATAATATAAAAAACTAAAAGCTGTTGCCACACCTTAGGGGAAAGTCCATTATGTGATGAAAGTTCTCCTCTCCAATCACCTGTTGTGCTGCAAGCAATTTTTTGAAGCTGTGTGAAATTTTCGTCCGTGTGGTTGATGATGTTTTTTAATTTTCTGAATTTTCTCATGTTCTGTTTTTCCTTGTATGTTTAAGCAGTAAGTGCTCCACATGTCTTTATCTAGCGGTACTATGTATTTTGAATAAATGATTGTTTTTTTTACTTCACTTAATGTCCGCCAAAATTTAGAAAAATTATTGCGACATGAAAATCCCGGAAAGAAAATCAGTTTATTTTTTTGATTTTCAATACGAATATACATTTACATATGTGTCTAATATATGTATGCATAGTAATGCATGTTTGTATGCCTGTATTTATGGACCACATGTCGTTAATTTTCAGATGTACTTCGTTGTAATTTTTAATTAATGTTATTCATTAATGAAAAATATGTTACACATTGGGTAAAATCAGGCCTTACCGTAGTAAGAAATACTTGAGTGAAATAAGGTAATAATGTACCGAGCAAAATGACAAGCAGCTCCAATTTTCAAAAAACGAAAAAATGCAGATATAACCCACTTTTTCAATTAAAAAAATAATAATAATAATAAAAGAAATAATAAATAAAGAAAATATCACATCATAATCAAATATCACATTAATTAAAATATCAAAAAAAAAAAAAAATCTTTTAAATCCTAGATTGAAAAGTAATAAATTGCTGATGGGCATTTAGTTTCAAACCTTGTAGTTTTTTTTAAATAAATTATGGGGATTCAGTGTCAAAGCATGAAATAGCTCTTTTTATTTTATCGCTATGATCAAGAGAAGAAAAATTACATCAAGAATTTTTTCAGTTAAAAAACTATTATTTAGTGCAGGTCAATTATTGCACGAAATATATAGATCACCCACATTTGCATATCTTTTTAAAAAGTTTGGCTACTATTAAGAACAAAATTGCTTAAACTCGAGAATACTAATTGAAATTTTAGTGAAGAATTGCAATTTCTATAAGAATCGGGTGAATAAGTTAGATCTATTTTTTAATTCATGTTTGGATGCTCACATTAAGTTTTTCAATAAATTAAAATGTCAATAGATTTTCTTCTGTTTTTGATATTTGTTCATGAAATACAACTTAACTAAAATTTTGTTTCGGACAGTTTTGAACTCTTTGGTTTTGGGCAGGACGGTTAAAACTAGGGTTTTTATACAGTAGTATCTGTTCCGTAACCTTGCCAACGCTGCGTTACAAAGAACATCTTTTTCAATGCAAAGAATGAGCTTATGGATAAAATGGTGTCCGATAAAATCTGCAACATTCATTAATTTTTGTGGGTTTAAACATTGAATTTAACCTTAATTTAAGTTACTTTAAATGTTTATTATCTATTATAATGAAGCCTTTTTCAAGAACAAGTTTCTTGAATGAAAATTTACAATTTTTTAATTCTTATTTTATCATTTCTTCCAGCTAAGAATCCATCAATTGTCTAAAGATGCTTACACCGGCCTTTGAGCTGACCCAGAATGAAGAATTCTTAGTTGTATCTATTCAGATTCCCTATGCAAAGGTTTTGTGTACTTTATTTTTAAATGGTTTGCATGTGTTCTTTAAAAAATATTTTTTTATTCAAAGTATTAAAACTTTTTTTTTATTCAGGTATCTGATATTCAGGTACACTTTGAAGATTTCGAGTTTGTGTTCTATTCAAAACCGTATCATCTCAGGTATGTATTGACAATGTTTTAATGCCAATTAAGAATTTACTGCTGCTGTCAAGAATTGAATTTTATTTTCATTTGTATTTATAGATTAAATTTACCTGGAAGAGTGTCCTGGTCTGAAACACCAATTATGAATTACAACGATGATAAAAGTAAGTGAAAATCTTTTGAAATGAATAATCATCTTGTAAATATATCATTAATTGCAATGGTAAAAGATAATTTTCTAGATCATTTTCTTAATACTGAAAAGAACATCACAGCCCAATCTAGGAATGGAGTTCTTCCGACTTTTCAGGAAATATTTGGAAAAGTTTGATTTGTAGTAGTCAAGAATTAAGTTTCTGCAATTTTTCACTTTTCTTATTTATGGCATCTATGAAAAAAATGTGCCAAGTAATACATGTTATTCAATATAGCAGTCTTGGTTTTCCCTACTAATTTCTCTCTGAAAAAAATCCTCTCTGAGAAATTATATTTGGAGCCAACTTCACGTTATGTAAGCTATCAAGTTAGCCATGCCATAACTATTGAGCTGTGCTTATAGAAAGAATTATATGATGAATTGTTGAATGTATATTGTTGGGGAATTATTTGTTCTATCGTGGATTCTCATGGAGTATTCCAGGTTCTTTTTGTAAATCAAAAATAAAAAAAAACTGATTGAGTTGTAAGAAAAATCTAATATACTGTTTTACATTATTGTTTTTATTTCAGAACTCATTGTTGTTCAAGTTCCTAAAGCAAATCGTGGAGAGATATTTGAAGGCTTGGATTTAGTAACAATGTTGCTGTCTACAAAAAAGAGTAAAACTGCTGCAACCCCATTGATCGAAGTACTAGGTGAGACTTTAGTAAATGAATTAAAGTTACTTTTTTATAGTGTTATCTGAAATATAGCAACCTTTTAAATGTTTTTCTTGGTCAAATTGTTAGGAAAATAATTCTATTTAAAAAAATATATACAGGGTGTCCACTCCAATCGTGGACCAATAGCTAATTTCTAAACCGTTAGAGATAAGCATATAGTTGATTTAGGAAAAAATCTCCAAATTATGAAAGGAATTTTGGGTCTATTCAATGTTTTTCAAAAAATCAAATTTTGAAAGAGTTACGAAATTTAAATTTTTATACAGCCCCCCAGTCCTATCAATCATATTTAGTAAAACATTCTTGACACTGTAACGTTTAAAACTAAAAAAAAATCACTCCTCTACCACAAAAATTGACCGAGTTATGACGTTTTGAAAAATCAAGATTTTGAAGGATTTCGCATACGGTCCCTTAAGCGATACCTCGATGACATCATGAAATAATGCAAAATCTTGATTTTTCAAAACGTCATAACTCGGTCAATTTTTGTGGTAGAGGAGTGATTTTTTTTTAGTTTTAAACGTTACAGTGTCAAGAATGTTTTACTAAATATGATTGACAGGACTGGGGGGCTGTATAAAAATTTAAATTTCGTAACTCTTTCAAAATTTGATTTTTTGAAAAACATTGAATAGACCCAAAATTCCTTTCATAATTTGGAGATTTTTTCCTAAATCAACTATATGCTTATCTCTAACGGCTTAGAAATTAGCTATTGGTCCACGATTGGAGTGGACACCCTGTATATTATTCAGCTAGTAGTCGATAGGTTACCTTCAAACTTAACTTCACTGATAGTAATAATTGCTTTCTGTATTAGTTGGGAGAAAATAAAATGCAATGTGTAAACTTCTTCTGAATTGTAAAGTAAGTTTTTTTACAAAACTATTTCTATAGACATGGAGTAAGTGCCTCCCAATGTGGCTCTAGGGCTATTACTATTTCTGTAGCAATAGTCACTTTAATACCCTTAATATCTCTGTGGTTGAAAGCCAATTTGAAATGTGATACTAATGGGTGTGACTTTTATGCACTCAAAATGGAATTTTGTCTTTAAAAAAAATGCTGGGCAGATTTCTATCCTTAAATTGAAATTTACTCTTTCCCCCTTTTTCAGGGGTGAGAAGTATTTGATTGTAAAAAAAAAAAAAAAAATGTTTAGTTGAACGGCTTTTAATTGTGGAACACATGGTTATAATGGAATAAAAAATTTAGTTTTGACATTATGATAGGTTTAAAAACTGCATTTTAATCCTGTCATTTCGAGCATTTTCAGGGGGAGAGGAGCAAAAGTTGTTGACCCAATGTAAATTGGGTCCACAGCTCAAAATAACAAAACCCAGAAACTCAGACCCGCTTACATGTAAATACATTGATTTTCCAAAGTATTTGGGGGGGGGGGGGGGATCCTGAATGATGGGTCTGCTGCATTTGCATGTATGGACTAGCAAGTGTTACTTGATACTCTAGTCACTTTCATGAGATATCATTCAAAATAATGTGGATAATTAAATAATTAAGGGGAGTGAGGGAATGAATGCTTTGAAATAAAAATGAATAAAACTACAAGACACTGCTCATTGCCTGGTTGTTTACTGCTGTGTATTGTTACTTGTTACAAATGTTTTGAAAGAGAAGGATATGCTGTTTCTGTATATTTTGAATTATAATGTTATTTTGAAACTTGAAATTTGATGCTTGTTCTGTTCCACAAATACATAACTGGTTTCCAATTTGCTTTCTTTAAAAATATTCAGATGGTACAAAACTTGTTGAAGATGATGAGGAGCTTGATTGGACCATTGAGCAAGTTCCTTCTGACGTGAACATTGGAGAGTTTTCCTTGACGGGCCAGCAATGTGGATTCGCTGATTCTTACTCGTTTACAGTATTCACATTGAAGGTATGAAATTTTTCTGGTTGTGAGAAAAAAACTTTCGTATAATGCTAATGGGTCATTCCATGATAACTCAGGTTACATTTGATACACTTGTGCCTGGTTTAACACTTATTCTAATGAAAAAAAAAATGTTTAGGAAAGGTTATTGTGATTTTTTTTTTTAATTTTAAACTACTTTTAACTTATTCAGGAAATGCAAAATATGTTAATACATTAAATAATTACTAACCAATAAATTAATTTCTTTTGGTAACTCAGGTTACCTAAAGCAGACATCTGACATACTTAGTTCACTAAGAACTTGAAATTCTGCTCTTGTTAAAATTTTTGATTGATACAAAGTGTTGTACATAAATCTATAGATTCTAAGCTACTTTAAAATTTAAATTTGAATGTAAACAACTACATAGAGTTTTTTTCATTAATTATTCACTCAGTAACTCAGGTTACACATCACAAAAATTCTTTCGATATTACTTTTTTTTTTTCTAGTAATTAATTTAAGCTATCTGAAAAACAAACACTGTTGCCAATAGAATTTAACATATTTTTGACAAAATGAAATAAAAAATATCCAAAAAAATTTGTTTTCAAAAATGACTTGCATAACTTGCTTGTCCCACTTTCTATGGAATGACCTTAATGTAGAATTTTTTTTTTTTTTTTTTTGACAATAGCAACATCAATGTAATAACACCTGAAAATCTACTTGTTTTTTAATGAATTGCACATTGTGTGTGTATGTATATATTTACTTGCAATTTTGAATACTTTCATCCAAGATCAGAAAATGTGACAAGTTCAGGGAGTTTTTTTCCTTAAAATTTTCCTTACAAATTTAGAAAAAGTGCAGGGAATTTTACATTCATGATCTTGTTTTTCTCCCATAATTGTCCATCACTATAGTCATTGCAAAAATAAAAAATCAGAGCCACAATTTAGTTGAAAGCTTGCCAGTTTGAATTTTTCTTCGAAAAAGAAAGAAAGAAAAAGTGAATACAAAGAATAGGGTTGTTCATTTAAATAAAGAAAAATAGATGACTTTACTAATGTAACATTTAAAAGTCTAAAAAATGCTGGATCTTTACAATGTTGTGAAAATCATACCTGCATTATTCTATGAAAATGTAGCTGTGGAAAGTGGATTTATTCTTTGATTGGCTTGAGATCAGATGTTATGAACTGTTATGGGGTAGTCTAAAATTTTTCATTTTCAAAAATACATATTTTAATGTACTGAACTAGCACATATAGGATGATTACTAAACTTTAAAAAAACAATAGAATGTGCTAGGAAAAAGAAAATTGTTACTTAACCTTTAGGAACCGTGCGGTATACGTGTTGTACCATCAGTCTCGTCTAGTTTAGAGGACAGGGTTGAAATTTTCACTCGAAACCTTTGGAGCCGGTTATTTTTTCAAGGTTTCATATGTCTGGTACAACAGTTTATACCTTCTCTTTTCAATGGAAAAGAAATCTGTGGTTAAACTGTCGTACTACCTGGGTCGGAAAAAAAAATTTCTATATGAACAGCCCGGATCCAAAAGGTTAAGACCCAACTGACAGCAGAAATTGATGCCCAATTATCTGATTTAGAGGGAGGAGGTGTTTTTGATTTTACCTTGTAGTGTTTTTTCTCTTAATCTTTCTTCTGCAATTTTTGTTTTCTTATAAGGTTGTCAAATATTATGTTTCAATAGTTACATTTCTGTTCTCAAATTAATTTCAATGGTTCAAAACCTAAATTTCTGAAACTTGAAAATGAGCTTTAATTATTTTAGGAAGAATCTTCTGAAATATTTGATATCAAGGACCCTCAGCAGAAATCTAAGAAAACTCGTACCATTGAAAGGAAAGATGTTGAATCTAAACGTTTTGATGAAGATCATTACATGTAAGAATGTTTCTCTTTAGTAATCTTGCTTTTAAAAGTATTTTTTTCCATTGTATACTGACATGAGATACCGGGGTTCGAAAACATTATGAAATGTTCAAAAATATCGAAAATGTCGTATATTTTGATACATATAGTCGATATTTTTAATTCACACAAATTAAAGGTTTTAACCTGTTAACCTGGGAATTAGCTATTGCTCAACGCGTTTCACAATGGGGAGTTTTTTTTCTCAGCGATAATTAATATCACACCTCAAATAAATCACACCTCAGTAAGTAATATCACACCTCAAATAGCAACCAAAAAGTACTTAAGTCATAAATTTATTACTAATAAAAATATATAAAACACTGAAATTCACAATAAGAATATTCAAATCAGAAAGTTATTACTAACATGTAAGATACTGAAATGCAGACTAAAATGAATCCAAATTGTGGCAGCTCGAAGTATAGATCATGCAGCCCCCGTTTTCCCGTTAATAGCGCTCAAGTTACAGATTACAAGAACATGAAAATTCATGACGCATCGACAATATGATGGCATATATATAACCACTCTAAGGTTTAATAGATAACATCGTAGAACGTGATGCGTGCAATATATACCGATTAATTTCCATGACGAAAAATTTCGTCATGCCCATTGCTGTAGGCTTTTATGTATGACGAAATATTTCGTCATACCCAGTTAACAGATTAAATAGTAAATGCATCCTTAAATCAATGTTGTTTATTTCCTTATATCATTCTTATAAAAAATAGACCTCAAATTAAAGTTTTTTTTCATTATTGAAATCTAAATATACATTCCATGCAAAAATATACATACTTCAAATGGTATTTTCGTGTGAATAATATTTACAATCGTTTGAATTGTAACAAATTATATAAAATAACTTACTGTATTACCATATATTGGCCGGCATGCTGCAAAATTCAAGGGTTACCAGATTTTCAATAATCCTTGCCTGGTCTTTTCCGACACGCCTAAAAAACCGCGGCTAGGAAAACAATTAATGCTATAACAAATGCATGGTTGACTCAGGCCCGTCATTTAGGGGGCGGGGGGGGTCAATGGCCTCCCGCTGACTTTGAGAAATCAATGTATTTACCTATAAGTGGGCGTGGTTTTTAGTGTTTTCCGATGAAATTGCATTGTGTTTGGACTCTTTGCCCCCCCCCCCCCCCCCGGAAAAACTTGAAATGACGTCCCTGAGTTGACTTTAAAAAATAATTATTAGTTCTATACTGGTGCTAAGCACTAGGGTGGGGCGAAAAATGAAAAGTTTTTCAGATCAACTTCTAATAGTTGCCAAAAGTTGTCTTTGGTGATAGTTAGCTTTTGTGCAAAATTTGAGAAAAATCGGTTAATATCTTCAGGGGGCGCTGCGATCGCAAAGTTTTATCATAGCTTTTATCGGGATTTTATGGTTAAAATATGAAAAACAATGCCGTTAACTAATCTCATTGCATTTTTTTACTCCTAAGATATATTCAAGCATTCAAAGCATACGAAATAACTCACAAAAAATTAATTTATATGATATATTTATATTTCAAGCATTTAAAAAGAAACAAAAACGTGAAAAAAAGTGATTTTTTTTAAATATAAATATATCATATAAAATAATGTTTGTGAGTCATTTCATATGCTTTTAATGCATGAAAACATCTTTTGAGTAAAAAAAACGCAAAGAGACTAGCTAAAGGCATTCTTGTTGATATTTTAACCATAAAATCCATAACAAAGCTATGGTAAAACTTTGCGATCGCAGCGCCCCCTGAAGATATTAACCGATTTTTCTAAAATTTTGTACAAAAGCTAACTATCACCAAAGACAACTTTTGGCAACTATTAGAAATTGATCTGAAAAAGTTTTTATTTTTCGCCCCACCCTACTAAGCACAGAAGTCTGATCCGCACTGTTTATCAAAATTGAATTATTGTCACCATAATTAATTTTGTAACATATATTCTCTGAATACATCGTTTTATGGTCACTTGTAAATAATATTTCTGAAATAATTTTGTAAAAATATTAATAAGCGATTGCACTATCAAACCACCGCAATTTTTTTCATCCCGGAGATCTGAAATTTTTTGGTTTCTTTTTGGAAAATAGGTTGTTTTGGGAATTTGTTATTTTTTTTCCTTGCAGTTGTTTGCTTTGTGGTTGTAATTGAGGGAAGAAATTTACTTTTGTTTTGTTGCAAAATGAACCTTGAATTATCCCGCATATCAAAAAATTCAAATTTCTCGGCATGCTGGTCAATAGGGTGGGGCGAAAAATAAAAATTTTTTCAGATCAACTTCTAATAGTTGCCAAAAGTTGTCTTTGGTGATAGTTAGCTTTTGTGCAAATTTTGAGAAAAATCGGTTAATATCTTCAGGGGGCGCTGCGATCGCAAAGTTTTACCATAGCTTTTATAGGGATTTTATGGTTAAAATATGAAAAACAATGCCGTTAGCTAATCTCATTGCATTTTTTTACTCATAAGGTATATTCATGCATTCAAAGCATATGAAATAACTCACAAAAATTATTTTATATGATATATTTATATTTCAAGCATCTTAAAAAGAAACAAAACAGTGAAAAATAGTGATTTTTAGGACAATATTAAGTAAAAACTGAAATTTTTTTACAAAATGTGACATAAAAATTATGAAACTGCAAACATATGACAACATTAAACAGCATTACTTAAAAATAAATGAAATATGTTTTTAAAAATATGTACAAATGTACAAAACGTACATGATACGAAAATTTTATGTGTCACAGTTTGAGCTTTCACAAAAAATCTTTTTTATTTTCAAAGAAAGGCAGTTCCTTTCGAGCCTCTAAACGTGCACTAACGAAACCATCCTTCGTTTCTATTCCACTTATGGTCAGTGATGCATCCGTCACCAACTTTACGCTAGATTCCACGGATTGAGTATGACAAGTAAATGTTCACATGTTTCGAAGAAAATGGGGAACATCTCCGGTTTTCAAGTCATGTAGCTCGTCTTCAGATGGCATCATTGTTATGGGAGGTTCTGTTATTAGCAAAGGTGGCTAAATATAACGTCTTGAAACATTTTTAATAGGCCATTGCAGTGGTTAATATGCCAGCTTCATGGCAGTGAATTGCTTCTTCGCCACTTAGTAGAATACTTAGATGGATGAACAACTGGTCCCCGTGGGTTCAGCGGTTCTATTGGCAAAATGTTGACAGGCTGCGAATCCCTAACTATAGTGAAATATGAGGCAGTTGAGCGCAATATGCAAAACATGCCAACTATCGACCGAGCTGACCTAAGAACAGACCAGAAATATTTACTGGAAATATTTGAAGCCGTTATTAGTGGCAACCGCTCCATACATCTTTCTGAAACAGTACCTAGTTCCTGGAGTCATTCTAGATGGCTCATGACAGTCAATCAAATTTGCACTTGAACATCGGCACAGAATATCCGACAGCAAACTTAAAAATGCTTGTTTCAGTCATTGTTAAATGTGCACCTTGCTGGTTTCTCATTAAGTGCAACTCATCATGCAAGGATGGTGCACGAAACTTGTGGCAAGTTATTCTACCAGTCGCATTATTTACCAGACGACCTGTTACATGTCATCGAGCCAGTTATTCAGAGAATAGCTTTTTTTTTTTTGTATATACTGAAAATATTTTGCTGCAATGTTAAATGATGATCGAAGGCATGTACGGCAGTTAGTTGCTCGTCAAATTTTAAGAGTAAGAAACACCAATTATGTGTATAGTAATGACATCCACACTTTTATCATTTTTGAGATTAACTTTTCTTCCGACTATGCAGACTTGATAAATTGGCAGTGTGAAAACGTGCTTATAACAGAACCTCCTATAATAATGATGCCATCTGAAGACAAGCTACACGGTGAAAACCGGAGATGTTCCCCATTTTCTTTGAAACATGTGGACATTTATTTGTCATATTCAATCCGTGGAACACAGCGTAAAGTTCGTGACGGATGCATCACTGACCATAAGTGGAATAGAAACGAGGGATGGTTTCGTTCGTGCACGTTTAAAGGCTCGAAAGGAACTGCCTTTCTTTGAAAGTAAAAAAGATTTTTTGTGAAAGCTCAAACTGTGACACATAAAATTTTCGTATCATGTATGTTTTGTACGATTTGGTACATATTTTTAAAACCATATTCTCATTTATTTTTAAGTAATACTGATTTAATGTTGTCATATGTTTGCAGTTTCATAATTTTTTATGTCACATTTTGTAAAAAAAATTCAGTTTTTACTTAATATTGTCCTAAAAATCACTATTTTTCACTGTTTTGTTTCTTTTTAAGATGCTTGAAATATAAATATATCATATAAAATAATTTTTGTGAGTTATTTCATATGCTTTGAATGCATGAATATATCTTATGAGTAAAAAAATGCAATGAGATTAGCTAACGGCATTGTTTTTCATATTTTAACCATAAAATCCCTATAAAAGCTATGGTAAAACTTTGCGATCGCAGCGCCCCCTGAAGATATTAACCGATTTTTCTCAAAATTTGCACAAAAGCTAACTATCACCAAAGACAACTTTTGGCAACTATTAGAAGTTGATCTGAAAAATTTTTTATTTTTCGCCCCACCCTACTGGTCAACCTCGATTTTTTCCTGCATGCCAGCTACTACGAGGTAATACGGTATATTGGTATTGGTTATATTGGATGTTAACATTTTCTTTTTCTGGCCAGTGTTTAATATTTCTCTTAGCACTTTAATCTATATTAAAACTCCTACATTGCTAATAATTTTTCAGAATAAATTAAAAAGGATTATATTACTAAAATATATTAATGCTGCATTACTACATCAAATAAATATAGTGTCACTTTTGTTTATTTTAATAATAAATGAACAATATTAATAGGATTAATATAATTTTTAGAATGAAAATATTGAACTTAAAATAAATATTGAAAGTATCCAAATATCATGATATTTTCAAAATAAATATCAGATATATCGATTTATATATATTGGCAAACCCTGTGAGATACCTTTTTTTTTCTGCAGTGCAGACTTATATCACGATGAAGAAATTCAGGAACTGATGAGGCATCATCCTGAATGGGATAATCTGTATGACAAGCTTCAGAATGATCCAACCATGGAAGCTGATGATTTAAGTATGATTGTTCTCTCTGTTCATATGTTTTATAATATAATGGTTTGGGATTGTAATTTTAGGTTAAAAATCAAATCTAATCAGAAAATCCTGTTTTAAAGTTTCTCTTGCAGTTACTAATAAATATCATATTTTTTATAATTATTTCCTAGCTCATACTAGAACAGCATTTCTTAAATTGGACTCCATTTAGATCATAATGGGGATTCAATCAAAGTTGTGTTCTGTTTTTTTATGATGTTCACTTTAGTTATTTAAATAGATAAAGTTTAAGTGAAGCTTTTTTCAGGATTTTTTGAATGAACAATAGAAAATATCAAAATAAATTTTTTTTACCAAAAAATCATTCATGGTCAATGTATGACCTTGGAGTCAGTAAAATGATATGCACTTTTACAGGATTGCCACACCGCAGAAAAACCTAAAAAAACAGAATACCGATGACTTCTGACATTTTTCTTAAAAACCTAGAAAGTGCGAGGAATTTTGTGTTTCTTTCTTTTTTTTTTTTTTTTTTCAGTTTAAAATTTGTTAATCACTAATTGTTTTAACCTTTTGGATCTGGCTGTTCTTATAGATTTTTTGTCTTTCTACCCAGGTAGTGCGACAGTTGAACCACAGATTTCTTTTCCATTGAAAAAAAGAAGGTATAAACTGTCGTACCAAATGTATGAAACCTTGAAAAAATCCCCGGCTCCAAAGCGTTCGAGTGAAAATTACAACCCCGTCCTCTAAACTAGACGAGACTTATGGTACAACATGTGTACCGCCTGGTTCCTGAAGATTAAAGATAGTTCATAGCCACAGCTCTGAAAATCAAACAAGGCTATTTGTGACATAAATTGAAGGAGCTTATCTCTTCTACTCATGTTCAAGATACACAAAAGTTGAGACTGCAGTTTTCAGACTCAGTACAACGAACAGCTTTATTTATTTTTACATGAAAAAATGAGATTAGAGGATTTTTTTCATAAGATTTTGAGTCAAAATGATGTCCAGATCTTTGGAAAATTGTGTCACATGGCAATGTAGCAGTTGAAAATCGATTTGCGTTATTAAGATATGTTTCTGATTGTTTAGTTACCCAGAGAACAAAATAAATTTTTTCTCGGAGTTAAGTGGCACAACCCTGTTATGCCACTTATAATAAAGTACAAAACCTGATTCACTAGAAATGCCAAGTTAGCACATCTTTTAGAGATAGTAAAATTTTAGTACAGCTTTTAGAGATAGTGCAGTTAGGCTCTAAAATTGTTTTCCTCTTAATATACTTCATTTATTTAGAGTATTTAAAAATTTGGTGCATAGGGTTAAAATGAATAGCTTTTAGTTTTTATTGTAAATAGATTGCACTTTATTTTTTTGTAATTCAATGTTTTATTTTCTCTCACTATTTCCACTGTTTTTAAAAGTAAATTACTAATAAGATTTTCTCTTGTCCCAAATAGTTACATTCACAACAGAGGAGAAAGAAAGACTGCGGAAACTGCCAGTTAAAGAATATATCCTTTAAGTGTGTTGTAGTTCTATAATGTGGGTTTTTTGAAGTTTGAATCTTATTTTACTGTAGTAAAACCTTTCTGAAGTGACCACCTCCAGTTTCTGCAAAAATTGGTCGTTTAACGAGGTGGTAGTTGAATGGAGGTTGCTTTATAGTCATTAATATTATTTCCTTAAGTGCTGGAAAAGCAAAGCATTCAAGATTTGTTTTGTATTTTCAGACAATAAATTGATGATTGAAACTAAAAATTTGAAGGAAAATAAATTGAAAATCTGAAAATTCATAAAATTTACAATGAATGACGAAATACTTAATTAGGTTCATCCGAGGTGCAAGGAGGAAGATCTTTAACTTTAATTTGTTACTTTCTTAACTTGTGATCAATTATCGGAACTCTGAAAAACCGGTTTCATACATATTTATAATTTCCATTTTCGCTACCCTTTTATTACTACGGTTTTCTCTTCTAAATACCCATCGCCCCTTTGAGGAGTCAAATTGCCCCTAGGTGAACCACTGTTCTACACGCACTCACACATCAACATACATACCTATTGCTATTTGTCATTGCTAAAACCATTACCAGAATTCAATTTGTCAAAATCCCTTTTTTTCTTGCCTTCTTTAGGAAAAAAAATGTTTTAAGGGGAAGGCATCTAGAGTGGCTGCTTAATGGAAGGCAATTTAGCATTAAATTATTTAGAAAAAAATCTTATTTCATCAAATTTTGGTTGCTTGAAGAGGTGGTTGGTCAGAGAGGTTTCACTATATATTTGTTGCATTGCAAACTTATATTACTTACATTCCAATATACTCAAATATTTTTCCCTTATGAACCCTTACACTCAAATATTTTCTTAATAATATTTCTTAACTAATGCTACATCTTCTTGACAAATCCCAAACAAAAATAGCTCTTCTTGGTTTAATTGACATAATTTTTGCATATGCCTATGATAAAAGAACAACTCTAGATGAAAGCACAGTATGTATTCTTTTTTTTTTTTTAAGTGCTAATTCCAAATATATTTCCTGCATTGATATTATTCCATCCTTTTCTAGGTTGAATCAGCATGGACAATAAATAAACTAAGTGCTACACTATCCTGGTTGGAGGTTAGTAATTTTTGGAATCTAATGCAAAAAAAAAAAAAAAAAAACAGGTCTTGTTAATTCTTTTCAGGGCCAGAAATAGTTTTCTCCACAAAATTGCTTTAAAAAGTTGTCAACTAAGTATTTTGGTAGATAACTTTTTTTCTGTGTGATATATAGATAATATAAATTACTATAAAAATGTAATATTAAAAAAGCTGCTAACCACTTTAATGAGTCAAAAATCAAAAGAAGATGAAAAAACTTTAACCAAAAGAATAAATAAAAAAAAAAACATGCATTGATAACATAAAATTGTAACATTTGTTTCATCTATAAAAAGAGGAAGTATTAAAATACATTTTTTGCTAGCATATAGTTAAGAATCTATCAATGATTTTAATAACAATTTCAAATTTCAAGTAGCCAGGAACTGCACATTCATTAAGATCTTTTCCGCTTATTTTTCTTTACTCAGTTCCATTTTGCTAATGGGTCAAATTTCTTTTTGTTTATGGCTATCTTTATTTTATATAATTATACTTTTCTTATTTTTTGTCATTGCTGTGTGTGGTAAAAAAATATGTGCAACAATAATTTCATCAAAAAAAAAAAAAAAAAACTTAGTATTGATTATATTTTCAGACATTTTCTTCAGTATCAGAAGTGGCTGTTACTTGTATTAGAAGATCTCTCATATATCCCTTATTTCGTCATTTTGAGTTATCATTAACTGTTTTGGAAGATGTTCGAAAAATTCTTTTATTAGGTATGTATTCATTCAATAAACACACACCTTCAATTGTTGTTCTGGGACATGGTATAAATCTAAGGAAACCTTTTTTTTTTAAGAATGAATATGTCAATGATGCTTTATACCCCTCTTTGTGGTACAGTCAACTCTCAGTAACTTTAATAGTCTAAGTGCTAGCAACGTTTTCGAGTGACTTTTTTAAGACGTCTGGCTGTTTAATATATCTTTCCCTATGCTCTTCTAAGCAGCATGTGGCAGTGTCTGGCAGGCAAGAGCGGTTGCGTTTTTACTGCAAATCACATTTTACTGTAAAAAATTGGTGATTTTTTAAACATTTTAGGCAATTAGAAGCCTAATCCTGTCGCACAAGTATGTTGTGTAATATATCAATGGAAAGCTCTATTTATTGCCCTTACAATGGTTTTTGAATTTTAATTCTACAATAATTAGAAAAGAAGTTAGTCATTTGCATGTAAAAACTTCTGTTTTTTGCACTTTTTAAGATTTTTAACAGCTCTGCATTTCACACAATTTTTGAAGTAGAAATCTAAAAATTGGCAGGATTGCTTATCTTGTCATATGCATCCTTCATACCAATTCTTGTGGAAATTGCAAATGGTGAGGTCAAAAACCTTTTTTTTTTCATTGATTTGACGTGGAATTGCCATAAAATGACTCAAAAATCGCTATTTTTGCCAACATAAATGTGATGCGCAGTAAAAAAAAAACGCAACTACTCATGGCCGCCAGACACCCTGCATGCTGCTAGGAAGAGCATAAGGAAATATATGTTAAACAGCCAGACAACTCTTAAAATTCTCGTTTTTTTGCTGTTGCTAACTTTTGGACTATAAGCCCTAAGAAACTTTCAAGTTATTTGTAGTTAAAATTATGGGAAGTTCCCACAGCCTTCTCAAGAGTTTGTAGGAAAACTTCAAGATGAAAGAATGTTCAAGTTGTGTAAGGCTTCCACCTATCATGAGTTGACTGTGTATTGCATTACTATAATTGCAAGTAAAGGAAGGCCTTCATTTCAACTTCGTTACATAGAATATCATCTGAAAATTGTTTCTTGGGCAGTTGCTAAATGTATGTTTTCATTTTTCTTTCAATTTGGCATGATTGTTTTTCGAAATCATTAATAACACATCCTTGTTCTTCATCAAACAAAGATTAAACACAATTGGAGTCTTTACAGGCTGTTTTCTCCAGCAATTGTTACTTTTTATTAAAATGGAACTGCCTAGTAATAAGATAGTCATCCGATAACTTAGGCGGATCAGTTAGAAATAGCTCTGCAAATAACCTGTTGGCCATTTCTGCTCTAAAAAGTTTAAAAGCTGTTAAAGACTTGAATTTGTGCAGAACTTCTAATTAAAGTGAGTAAAAACTCATTCTGCAGTATGAAAAGCTTTTTAGGCCATTTAATGCTATTTTATTTATTTGTTTTCTGTTTCTTTTCCTTGCAGGTCGTAAATATGTTATAAAATGTCTTCTGGGAACACATCAAATGTTCTGCTCAAGTGATCCAAGATATATTTTAAACGATTTATACATTACAGACTATTGTGTATGGTTGCAAACTAAAAGGTTTGTGGAATTGTTATCGTAGTACATTTAATTCAAAGCTGCACATCAAATTTTGTACTTTAAAAAAATTGTTGCATTCTTTAAACATCTTTAACCTTTAGGAACCGGGCGGTACACATGTTGTATCATAAGTCTTCTTTCTTTAGAGGACGGGGTTGAAATTTTCACTGGAACCCTTTGGAGCCGGGGATTTTTTCAAGGTTTCATACATCTGGTACGAGAGTTTATACCCTCTCTTTTGAATGGAAAAAAAATGTGGTTCAACTGTCGTACTATTTGGGTCAAAAGAAAAATTTCTATATGAACAGCCCGGATCCAAAAGGTTAAGATCAAAAGTCTACTAACACACTGAGGAGAATGAGATCTTTGATGGGTACCCTTGAATGAATGAAGTGAAAAGGGGGCGCCCCTAAAGCAGCGCAAGCACTGCGACCACAGGTCTATTGTACTATCCCCGTTAGAACCCTAAAAGAGCCCAATAGCTGAAATGAACTTAAACAGATGTCTAACAGGAATACTAGACAGTTCATGGGGATCTAAACAATGGTACTCCAAATGTTCAAACCTGTAGGCAGAATAAAAATCACATTCGCACAGAACATGACCTGAACTTTCATCCGCCTCAAGGCAGCCTGCAAGCTGGGTCATCAGTGATACCCAACAGGTTTAGGTGTCTATTAAGAGTGCAGTGTCCGGTGAAAAGTCCAATGGACATCTTAATCTCTTTTCTGCTCAAACTAAGTAGCTCCCTGGACCTCAGCCAGGGTTGACGTTGGTTGAGAGCTTTAGCTTGTCTCTGTGAGTCAGACTGAAGCCACCTGGCATATGAGTCATTCATAAGCAGGTTTCTTACTCTACTACATAAGCAGGTACCCTTACTCTACTACTTAAGCCATAATTATAGTAGCGTGACTTTGCTCAGGAAATTCCCAAAGTTTGCGGATGTCTACTCTGCTTAATAAAAAAATGAGTATGTTTTGATCATTACGAAACTTTCTTCTGTATTTTAATTATGAGTTCTTTGCTCAACCTGTAACCACATCAACAAAATTCTGCTATTCATAAAAGCTGGATTAAAGAGTAAAAATTGATAATTATTTTAAAAGCCTTGGCTTAAATAAATTACAAATGTTTTGTTTTTTAACAAATAGAAAATGGCAACAAATAAAATTTCTTAATCATTGTGATTTCTGCTTGCATCAATCAGGGGAGAGGCTTTCTTTAGGCAATGGTAAGTGAAAACATTTAAATGAAATTCATTTTTCATTGTTAATTTTATTGCCAACAGATTGGTGTAGTGGTTAAGATGCTGGCCTCTCACGCCCGAAGGCGCAGGATCAAACCTGGCTCCATTCGGTAGATTTTCATGATGCAGAAAATAGACAGCGTCCATCTCGTATGATTACGCAGCATGTAAAATATCCCTTCAGTATTTGTTTGGCATGGATTATATCTTGGCATAATTAAATTCCTAGTGCAGTTTTGTATCAAGTAGAGCCTAGGTGCCTCCATCTAGTGGGGAAACTGGGCGTCAAAATTCTCGTGGCAATGGCATTCCGCCGATAGTGGTGCCACATTTAAGAATAAGTGTCGATTCTGCCGATCTTGGGGAATGCACTAGGTCTGCAAATGGCTAGTAGCCAAATGTAGTCCCATTTGAAACAAACAAACAAACATTGTTAATTTAATTAAGCTGCTTATAACTGGTGCAAACTGACAAAAATCAGACCCTTGGAAGATATTAGCACCACAGTTGACATGGCGCTGCTAAAATTGATTAAGCTATCGCAAAGGTAATTATTTATTTCATTACATGACTAATACTTGGTACTGAGGTAAAGTCCACCTGGTTACAGCACTAACCTCATCCATCATACATTCAGAACCCAACTTAAGTATTATTTTTCAAATTTAATTCAAAGGATATTCTTTTTCATTAAGCTTTATTTAATATTTTTCCCTCTATGTTCTTGTTCCGGGAGCAATGCCTGACAATGTGGTAGTTACTATAGTCAAATATAATTTCTGAAAAATATTACCGGATTTATAAAAAAAGTTTACAATGATTTCACATTTACAAAAATCGTTAAAAGTGGTAACATGATGCAGAACTTTTTTTTTGTCACTTTTGTACTTTAATATTATTACTTCATGTATCAGTCATTATATAATGTTTGTTATTTGTATTTTAGCTGTTCTTCGCAGAAGTTGGTTCCATTAGCTGATGCTTTAGGAAAAGTAAGTTTTGCTATTTTATTAAAATTATCAACAAATGAAACCGCATACTTCAACTAGCGGAAGAAATGATACAATTTAGTGCCATTAATTCATATTAACGTAGTAAATGAATTCAAATAAGTCAAGGAACTTCATTAGCTTTTTGTTTCACTCTGAATATAGTTGCTAAATGGGGAACAATTATTCAATTTATTCTTCATCCTTGTTTATAATTAGGTTTTTTTAATGTATTCCTAAAAATGTACTAAAATTTTTTGTGCCCCTAAAAAAATTGAAAAGTTTATAGTTCTTTAGAATAATTTCTGTACCTCAGAACCAGACTAACGTAAGTCCATTTTCGCCATTTTGCAGTAGAGGGCGACAAAGATTGTCGGATACATGCAAAGGATGGGACTCGCACTCTTTTCACGCTGCTAAATAATTGTGAAGGAATTTGTTTTATAGAATACTCTTTTAATGAGTCGATGTGGAATAAGATTCTACATACAATGAAGCAAAAAAGTGAAAATCGCCATTTTTGGACTTCGTTCTGGTTCTGAGGTACAGATTTAACAGACCCCTCTGAAAGCATGCCTGATTGTAATGTATAAAATGTTTGTTTTATTTCAGGTTCTCTTGACAAAAGGTGATATCGGATTAAATTTAGTTGACATTGAAAGCTTTGCTGCTGTTGCGTGGATGGCACATAATTCAAAGGCAGCATCCAACAGCACAAATAGTGAACAAGTAAAGTTAATGTCTCATAACTCTGACACACTATGTGAAGATCTTCAGAAATTATCACTAAAAAATAATTTAGCGAGAAACGACGATGCCGCTTCTTCTGGCAGTAGTCTGAATTCAAATACAGTGCACAATGATTTCTATCAGAGTTGTAGTTCCTGTACCTCAGATTCCAGTGACAGTAGCTCGAATAGTACTTTTGATACCGATAGCTCTGAAGATTCCAACAGCGATTATACCGATAGTGATGATGACTCAGGCAGTGAAACAGATAGCGATGAATCACATCAAAACTTGCTGAGAAAAGTAAATGAGGAAAGGATTCGTTGAACATAAAGTTGATTTGATCAAATTTTCTCTAGAGCTTGTATGGTTCATATTCGTATAGGAACCACAGAGTTTATCGATAAAGAAGAATTAGAGAGAAGTACAAAGACTTTGTTTTTAATACTAATTGGATTTTTTTTTTTTTTTTTGAAAAGCTTTCTTTAAAATACTAGTTCATTTCATTTATAGTTCCTCATCAAGAAAATTATTTGAACATTTATGTGTGCATTTGTATTCAAAACTAAAAAAATGTTTATTCTGTTTTATTATTTTTTAACATACAAGTATTGTGACCTTTCATGCTTTTATAGCACAAAAATTAGGTTTTCAATGACCAACTCAATTTATTTGTAGATCTGAGAGTACTTCAGTATTTGTTGCATTTATATTTTTAAAGCGATGTTTGAAATTGATGAAGGTTGTAAAATTGATTTGTGATACAAAATTTGATGCAGCTTCTGTCTCTAAGAGAAAGAAATAAGGTTGAAAGAATTTCAATTGTGCATTTCTAAAATAGTTCTCTCCGGTCTATTTTTAAATTTTGATTTTAGAAGACTCATGCTGATAGTTCACATGTCAGATAATCAAGGGAACATAATACGGATTTATTCTTTCTAAAAAGCTTTCTTTTAAAACAATTTCTGCAAAATATATTCCTTTCTGTTTACTTTACAAATTTTATTTTTTAAAGTGAGATTTCTGTACTATCTTTGCTTAGAGATAATATTTTGATATAATTAAAAATAGCCCTTATTTCTAAGTGGATTTTGATCAGAGACATGGAGATTGTTCTGTATATGTGCCTTATATATTACCTCACAATTGTTGTACTAAAATTGTTTTGTAAAGTTATATTTATACAGAAGAAAATAAAGAGTATATGTTGAATTAAATTGTTTTTATTGAAAATTATTTACATTTTTCACTTTTTTTCGTAATCTATTTGCCTCCTCTGCCATTTCTTCATTAGATCGCCATTTGATATCATTTGATTTATCGTGAGCCTCAAGCTAAGAAAATAAAAAGAAAAAGCATACAAGTTCAGCCACCAATTAAAATTTTTAATGGAATAACATGTTAAAATTAGTAATTATATATTGATAATATATGCATGTATAGAATATAAATACATAGTACATAAATATATATGACATAATTATTTTGTGTTTAAGCATTTGATAAAAATACGTATAAAAAAATTTTAAGATAGTAACTGAAATAAACTTGATACATGTTAAACTGCAACATTATTGTTTAGGAAATAAGTTTAAATCAGGTAAAAATATTTCATACATAAATTTGAACTGGTTAACGAACATAATTAAGGTGAACAAAATAAATTATTCTATTTGTGTGGGAGGACTATTACGGTCATCATAAAGCCCTATCTCCAAGTAAAAGACATGAATTTTTAACCTTCATGAATGCTATTTTATTTTTTAAAAAAAATAGCTCATTAGTTAGTCCCTGTAAGAATACAATTTTAAGTTTCTTTGAAAACTATATCTTCGTAAAAATGAATTTCAACAAAACTTGGATTTAGGGCAATTTAAATTATGACAGCAGATTCGTTACCAATTGTTTACAATCTTCTTTTCG
The DNA here is from genome assembly GCA_038373865.1 of Uloborus plumipes. Lineage (NCBI taxonomy): Eukaryota > Metazoa > Arthropoda > Arachnida > Araneae > Uloboridae > Uloborus > Uloborus plumipes. Next base: position 19,482 of record JAXGGA010010607.1, on the reverse strand, counting down.
GACTTCTCATCAACACTTTATGGGTCATGAATTTCAAATAAAATATTAAAAGTCATGCATAAAAATTATACTATGGTAAATGTTATTGGAGTAGGCAGATGATAAAACAAATACTAGGTTAATTATATAATACTAGTTGCATTAAACAATAAAGGGAAAAGAAAAAGAAAATATTACTTCTCTGTAAATATCGTCATTTTCCTGAAAATCTCCGGGCCTTCTGGGCAAAATATGTACATGTACGTGAGGAATGGTTTGCCCTGCATCTAGGCCATCCTGTGAATTAACAAACGTAGAATGTCACTCAAAAAGAAAATAATGCAAGAAAAGCAGCTAAATAACCAAAAAAGCAAATAGTTGCAATACATCTTATTTTGACACTGTGGCCACTTTACGAGAAGGGTAAAGGGGTAGTTCACCCCTCCCAGAAACATGGACAGATTTTATCTTTTTGCTCAAATTTTAATATAGTGAGCATGTTTCTAGTTTGCAATTTTGTGTAAGTATTTGAGTTGTTTAGAATCGGAACCCGTTAAGTCCATTTTTAATGAAAACTAATTTTATTAAAAACAATATAAGTTTAAAAGCTCCTTTGTACCAATGACTTAGAGGCAATAGAACAAAAGCCACTAGATCTCAACAAAAAGTGAATATAAAGTAAGGGTTTCAAGTCAAAACCCGTTTAGATCCATAGTTCTTCCTTCAGAACTATGGATTTTGAGAAATAAACATAACGGGTTTGGATTCTAATCGACTCATTTGTAAAAGAATGAAAGAAGGTTTAATATCTCTTTAACTCTGAGGGGTAAATCATGGAATTTGAAAAAGGAATAAAGATATGGCATAGTGGTAACTGAAAATAAGTTAGAAATAATATGTAAGATTCTGTACCCGATATTAGTATGTTTCAATGTCTTTAATGTTTCAATGTTCTTAATAAAGGGAACTTTACCTTTTATAATAACAAAAATAGTTTTTGACTAGCAACAAAATATTACAACATGAGTATCAGTTTAAAAAAATTGCATATCTTGTTATTTGCTTCGATCTTCAGATGTAACTTTTTCCTGACCGGAATAGACTACATGCAGGGCCCACGCAAGGGATTTTTAAATGTTAGCCAGTAAATTAGCCAAAATTCAAAAATTTTAGTCAAAGATTAATTTTAACTAATATTTGCCCTATTATAAAGCATATATTTCTTCACGGGGGAAATTTCAGAGATTTTTCCACTCGCCAATACTTTAGCCTGAGCAAGAGGGGTATTTTTGCCGGTTTTATAATTTTATCGCATTTGATGCAGTGATAAATGTTTAGAGCGAGCCCCAACATGAGTTAAGACATACTTAAAATGTTACCAAATATGTGGCACTGAAAACAGGGCAAATATTTTGCCATTTCACTCTGGCCTACATTATTCTAGTACTTGAAATTGCTATGATGCAATCACATGACCGTAGCTGAAATAATTCCTAACCTGAATAGAAATAGTCGATGATTTAGCAGTATATTCCTCTTCAACTATTTTCTGGGCGGTTTGCACACAGGAAAACAGATCTGCAACTTCTGTAGGAGACAAATCCGCAAAACGCTCAACACACCGAACAGGAGCAACTAAAACATCTGGGTCAGTTAAAGAGTTTATTTTCAGCGAAACAAATGTTTTTTACTTAATGATTTTTACTTACTTGAAACAAATGTTTTTTAAATGTTTACTATGTAAAACTGTTTTAACTAATACAAAAACATATATTTAATATAAAACATTCTAAATTTGGCAATTTTTATTTTCAAACCTGTTTTTATGTGGTAGACAAAAAAAAACGAAAAAGTTTTTTTCACAAAAAAGTCTACACAAAAAGTTTTAAGCGTATGCTTTTTATTCTGAAGTATGACAGTATTTTAAATGCATCAAACAAGAGCAAACTAACATTCATTTCTAAAAAGTATACAGTCGATACCCGCTGCAACGTGAACCAACTTATGCAAAACGGCTTTTACGCAAGTTTTTCTTAAAAAAAGAAATTTCCAAACAATGCGAATTCCTCTCATGTAACAAGAAATTTTTTGAAAGGGAACGCTGGGGGTAAGAATTGACTAGGTTATAGATCAAATATTAGTTTCGTGATAGACTTTGGTCCATTTAGCACCACTGAAAGCGAAAGTTCGCAAAACGTGCGAGTCTAAACATCACTTTGACTCAGCATATTTAAATAACCATTCCGTAATTATCTTTCTAAGAAATGGTAATACATAGTTAAGAAACGGTTCAAAACCGTATGAGGGGTGTTTACAAATGCCTAAAATAATTAGCTTATGTTGATAAAAAAATCCGTATTCATACATTTTTCTACAGCGCGAAATTCCGACTTACGGAGAAGTCTTGGAACGCATCCCTCAGGTAAGTTGGGGATTAACTGTACCCACTATTATCCACTAGGGTCTCAGGGAAAAAATAATTTTTTAGTGCAATTAAGTTTTTTGTTTTTGTTTAATATTTCTAACAGAAAAATGTGGTGTACTTCATTGACTAAAGGATGATTCTTTTTTAATGAATAGGGACTAGTCGAACTTAGGTCCCATACCTTGGATTGGCCATATTTGTTCTTTAGAAAAAAGTTATGGGGAAAAAACGGTTCATTTCATGCAATTTCCCTTTAATAAATGATTAAATAGGGCACAGGACATTTCCGCCGCAAAATTTATCTCTATTATCCCCCTCATGAGACATTTCCGCCGCGTCTCTCCCCGCCGTTTCTGTGCCACAGGACAAATACGCCGATTGAGCTGGTAGAGTGTAATATTTGACGAAGTAAAATTGGCGAAGTTTAAATTGATTTACACTGCATTCTGTTCTTTTTTTTTTTTTGACTTCTTTACGATTTCCCCCCTAATATAAGTAGTCTGGGAATAAATTCCGCTTTTTAGATTAGGTCTTTGTCGCCAAATGAAGATGTGTCACTAAGAATGAAAATTTTAAACCAGTAACCCCTTTCTCACCCTTGGAAATGGCGCGGCAGATTTGTCCTGTGCCAGTCAGAGGGGGAATAGGAGTCGCGGAGGAAATGTCCCATGCGGAAAAAAGGGGGATAAAATTTGCGATGGATATGTCCTGTTCCGATTAAATATAAACCCATTGTTGAAGAAAGTGATTGTGCCATAACACAGTAATATTAAAAGTCACTATAAAAACAATTTTGAATGAAGGCTTCTCTAAAGCAAACATGAATTTCATTACTGTCATTGCTCTCTGATATTTTTTTTTTCATCTCCTAATTCTTTTATTAAAAGTTTTAAAATTTTGCTCTGGAGCTGCTACTGACTTCAACATTGTTGAAATTAATTTCTTCCAGATAAGCTGAACACAAATGACAGATAATCCACTTAAATGTCAGCTTTCATGTGACAATATCACATATAAAACTAATGCACATGTATGGATAAATCAAAATACACGAACACTTTTAAATTACCCTGTTACCGCTTGGTATCTTCAAGGATAAGATTAGAGGAAAGTTGCCTACTTTTTTGCGACCAGAAACGCCCAGCTATCTAGTTATAGATCATCTATTATTTCAACTACCAAATAATGTGAATAAACTTTATCTTTACTTTATTTATGAAGTATAAAATGTAACTCCAATAGATTTTTCAAAAAATGTCATTTAAAATAACTTGGGCTCTAAAGGGTAAAAGAAAAATACATAAAGAAGTTTTAAAAACGAAATTGAATCAAACACATAGATTACTTTTTCTGTATATTATGCAACATGATTTTCATAATTAGGTGAAAAGCTAAAGGATACGACCTGGTAAAACAGGCTTTTTGTTCACAAAAGCAACAGAAAATCTCGTTCTGTAAAACAACTGCTCAGGTAAAAGTTCAATTTGACCAAACATAACAGCATCTGGGGAATCTGAAAAGCAAGAAAATATTACAGCATGAAGATATTTTGAGCAATGTAATCTAGTTAAGAACTTTTATAGTTATTATGGTGTAATGACAAATGTTTATATTATAAACTAAACAGCAATAAATATTTGCAGTTAATGAATAGGGTAAGATGTTCAATAAATTTCATTGGACTACAAGGCACGTTGGACCGGTCTCAACAATTTTGATACTACAGTCTATGTTATTTGTTCGCAAACAATAATCAAAGTAATTTTAAGTTAAAAAATCAAAAACATGTGCTATTTGGAAAAATACCAGAAATAGTGTCTGCTATATTGGATTAGCTCATAAAGAAGGGTCGTTATACCAAAAGAAAATGAACATGATGTCTTTAGGGATACAGTTTAGGCTTTCCCACAGTTGTTGCATGATGAGTGTTGACTGCATTAATACTTTTTATTTTTATTTATGACTAACAAATAGTACCTATACTCTTACAAGTCCTATAACGAAATCACATGGTACAATTATAATGAACAAATTTTGTTTCAGAAAGTGTTATTTCAGAGTGCTGAGTAATTTTTCAGAAATATACAACTTTTTTTTTTTTTGATGGTTTTCATGAAGAGTAGTGAAATAAATTCAATCCCCCTTCTACGTTTTTCAGTTCAAAATTTTTTAGATAGTTTATTATTTTTTTTTATAAATTAAAATATGACAGCATATGTTCAGACCAAGAACATGGGGTATGTGCTCCGCTTTAAAAAAATCCATAAAAAAAAGAAAACTATTAGATGAATTAAAAATAAAAATTGCAGTTATAGCAAAACTGAAGTTGATGAAGACCAGGCTTGGAGTCAATTACGAGAAAATGTAATCGATTACAATTATGATTACAAGCATGAAAAATTGGAGATTACAATTACAGTCCTCTGCCAAATTGCAATTATGATTACAGCAACGATTAGAGTATGTAAAAAATGTAATCTATTGTGATTATTATGTGCCGATTTCAATTTTGATTACACGATTACAGCTTTGGAAGGAATATATATATATATATATATATACTCAAGAGCCAAAACATTATGACCATACAACATTTTGCAATGAACTTGCCTGGATGATGTTTAAGTCATGTGATTAGGTTTAAGTGGTACTTAACTGCTGCTGGAGAGTCTGAAGAATCATTCGTTTACTTACTACAGTGTGTGATGTGCAAGATTGCGGATCTAAACGATTTTGATGGAGGGGCGCAAAGTTTCGTTGAAAAATTAATACAAAAAAAGTTAAAGAAATGAATGCTTTAAAAAAAACCTGGGATGATGAAAAATATTTAATGAAAATCATGGTAGAAAATCAAACAGTTCATCTAATTTTTTGGTGAGATAGAAAATTGAAAGGAGAAAAGCTGACCAACGTGCCCCTGCTCCACTTCCCTCAACATAAGGGTTAGCATAGTTTTGATAGGGACAAGCAATATTTATATGTATATTTTAAAAAAAAAAGCTTGAAAGCTAATTCTTTCTCTACAAAATCTTTGGTCACATGTTTATGCAAAGTCTATTATACTTATGGTTTCAAATTGAAAATTTTAGCTATTTTTTGGTTGTTTGGTTTACTACTTTCACTCCAGCAATTTTTAATAGCTAAAATAGAAAAAGCAACCAAACACTCAATCAATAAATAAATACATAAATCAATAATAATATAATTTTCATCATATATTTCAAACACTGCTGGTTAATATTGACAAAACAAGCTAATCCAAAAGATACAAAAACTGAAATAATAATAAAAAAAAAAGACTGATTTTCTTCATTAGAAAAAAACCATGATATTTTGATTTATTTTTACACACAGCTCAAATATATCAAATTTAACAATAAAAAATTGTTGTACAAGATATAAATTAATTGTCTTTCCTAACAACAAGTAAAAAACTAGAAAAATTAGTTTATTATTAGCATGCAGTTAAATTATTATTAAATTGAAATCTAAAAACTAAAAAAAAAAATAATCTGATTTTAAAATTAATATTTATTTTCAGTTTTGATAAATACCGTGACTTATGAAGAATCTTAAAATTCATTTCATTTTCAAGTTGAAACATTTGATCAATATTTCAGGAATCACAGAAAAAAAAAAACCTTCTGAGTGCTCAATTTTCTTAACGAAGTCACTTAATAATATGCATAATTTTTTATGTGTGAAAAACCAACATGAAATTGATGGTACTATATTTACACAAATAGTTAGCAATTACCTTTAACATGATAAATCTTACAATAAGGTTCAAGGAAAAGTTCTACTTCTTGTTCTTTACAACAAATTCAAGCAACATTACTATTTTTTTACAAACTTTTTGAGCAATGAACAACACACTTTCGATAAAATCCTTCCTTCATTAAATGAAGAGGTATCGGACTTGTAAACTGGCAGAGAAGTTAGTGTAAATACATGAGAAAATTCACTACGCCCATTTAAACCATGACATTGCGGAATAATGTTTTAAATGACGTCATGAAGGTGAAAATCACGGGATGAGCAAATTTTGTTACTTCTTCGTTGCTTAGGGACATTGTGGGAAAAGTAGCCAGAGGACTTCACACATTTCACACACTCCAGGGCCCCCCGTACCTACCACAACTTGTGGTTTAACCGGGATAGGGCCCTGAAGAGCGCTCTGTTATTTTTGAACCAGAACCAATGGTCGAGCAAACACTTGGCCCAACACCCCCAGAGGTATTGTTTCACATGGAGGACTTTGTGACCAAGACATTTTTAACGTCCCCCAGCCACCATAAATCAAGACAGTGGATCTTTGATCGCCTGGCATCGAACCCGGGTCCCTCCGGTCACGAGTCCGACGCCTTACCGATCGGGTCACCATGGCCAGATTTTGTTCAGTCAGAGGACTAAAGAACATTATGGAGATTCAGCAAAACAATTACAGTCGAAGCTCGCTATAACGACCACTTGTTACAAAGACCATCCTAATATAACGACCGATGAGAAAACCCCCGACTGTATTCCAATTATACTCTGTGTTCTACCTCTTATAGCGACCACTCGTTATAAAGACCGCTTTCTGTAGGACGGAGACGGTCGTTATATTGAGCGTTGACTGTATAATTTTTGATACTAAACTTGAATTTCCACCCAATGTGGACAAGTAAAATTCCTCTATGAAGCAATAAAAAATTACCAAAACTGTCTTTTGCACTTAAAATAGAACCATATAATTCATCTCGTCTATGTGACCAAACAGGCATTTCAGCTCGTACTTTGTTGACATAATTTAAATTTATTTCAGCAAGAGCCATTCCAGGAATAGAGCCACAACAAGCAACCACAACGCCCCAAGGATCAACAACCTATTGAAAAATTAAAATAAAATTAAATAGATATTACAGTATAGCCCTAGTTATCTGAAAATTTTGTGCTAACCCCATTTCAAAGCATTTTTTTCCTTCTGTTTTTAAAAATTATCTGTTAAAATGATTTTCAAAGTAATTTTCTTTGTAAGCCTGGTTCCTGGTCAGGCCCCTCTTTATCCTTTCAATTTTAACAAATGACTCTAAAAATTTTTGCTATTTGGGACTCCTAAAAAGCAGGTGTGCAAAGAATAGGCCTAATTGGCCTATTTAGCCAATCAGGCCCTGGGGATCAGCGACCAATAGAGTTGAAATACCGCTGAGTTTTAAAAGGCCCGGGACAAATTACTGACTGCCCCCTATCCAACCTACAAAAATCAAGAAGGTAAAATAGTAGGACTTTTATGCAAGTTCCATTGCACAAAAGAACGATTATGCAATCGAACCTCCATATATCAAACTTCCACACACAAAAATTTTCTGTATATCGAACAGTTAGCAAAATTTCGATGTTTATAACGTAGAAAACTGTTTCGGTGTGTTGAAAAAATCTCCAAAAATTAAAATTATTTTTTGGATAAAGTGGGTCATTTTCTTTGACTTACGAATTTTTCTTCATAAAAATTAAAAGTAAGAGTAAAAGGAAGCTCAATGATTGTTACTATGAGCCCCAGAAATCAGTTGAGGTGCTAAGGGGTGGACAAAAAAATGGGGAAACTTATAAATTTTAGAACAAAGCAAGAGTCGTTTTCGATTTTATTAATAATAATAAATAAATAAATAAATGCTAGAGACATAAAAAATGCTAAAAAAATGCAAACTTTCTTTGGTGAGCTTGTTACAAAACTGACTTTTCTTCGAGACTTTCGTAGTTCTTGTATTACTTTTTAAAGAATGCAACTATGATCACTGTACCCAATGTCTGGATTACTGTTTATTTTAAAGTAACAAACAAATTTTTCTTATTAATTCTTTTTCTAATTATTAACTTTTATATAATGTAACTTGTAAATAAATTAGAAATAGAGTTTCCCATTAAAGATAAGTTTTAAATTTAATGTTTCAAGCATAATTTTGATGAAATTAAGTTCACTTCTTTGTATTGAAATTTTAATATGTCAATAATTTGCTACTTAATTAAATGGAGGTCCGACTATATTACGATTTGAACAACAGGAAAGCTTTCCTTGCTATTCAAAATAATTAACAAACAATTCTCATGCCACAAAAAAATACAACAAATATTAAAACCATGACAAGATTATTACAAATGATAAATTATTTTTTGGTTATGTTTCAAAATTTTTGAAGATTTAGCAATAAAAATTAACGCAACATATAATATAAATACTTGCCGTTTAAAAATTTATTCATTTCTTTAAACATTTTGAAATTTAAAAAATCTTCACATTGTTTTAGAACAGTAATCAGCAACCTAAATTGACTAGAGATCTACTTTCCAAGTTGTTCTGAACACAAGATCGACTGTGTGTGTAGGGGGAGGGGTGAGGCATGATACATACACTACAGATTTGAATGGAATTGTTGCATACACAATTAAGTTGAGACTATGCTCACTTTAAATTGTAGGTTAGCTCGTCTCAAAGAAGACTTTAATATTTCTTAAGCAGTGGCTTGGACTATAATAGGTTTGCAAAAGTTTCAAATAGCCTTTGATTTGGACGTTAAACCAAATTTTTGTTCCTAAAATTAAGATTTTTTAACTATACTTAGACAAAAAGCAAAGGTTCGAAACATTACCGCGATGAGCTTGAGATCGACTGGTCGATCGCGATCGACGGTTGCCTATCGCTGTGTTAGAAGATCAGTCAGTGATGTGCAGGTTTTCAATAATAATAATTTAGTTAATTTTGTTTTAGTTGAAACTTCTTAGCAAATTTTAACTTTCAGGTTTATTTAAAGTTTGATGCAATCCTCTTTTTTCACCAAAAAAAAAAAAAAGACAAAAAAAAAATCTCAAAGGAAGGTGCTAAGCAAAAACATTCTGAAGATATCAACAAAAGATACAATAAAAACATGTTATGACATAAATTACAAATAAATATCGACAAAACATGATGTAGATGTACCATTGCATGACCATAAGAGCTTCTTTTGTCATTGTGCTTGCCGGTTTGAGCTGCGGCTATAACATATGTCTGCGTTTCTATAGCTCTAGATCTCAACAAAGCCTGAAAAATGCAACATTCATACGATTTAACAATTTAAAAAAAGCATTACAGAGAGATTCTAGAAAGTTGAATCGTTCAAGATTAAAGAGTTATGATGCAAATAGGCACATCACATAAATTCACTTCTTTATGTAGTGATAAACAATGCAGTGGAACATCCCCAGAAATATAAATATACATCAATGCTTTATTATATGCAACCTTAATGTTATTCTTAATCCTAATTATATCTGAATGTAAGTTGAATAAATGTAACTAATACGGGATAGCTCTTGGCTGAAGATTTGTGGTGCTACAAAGGCTATCCAGGTTTATTTTTAAATTTATTGCAAAAAAAGTGAAAAAAAAAAATTGGGCATGGGACTCATTGGAGAAGGGCAGATACTCTGGTTTTGCACCAAAATATAAGTGAGAAATTGTTTTTTAAATATTAGAAGAAAAAAATGACTGTTTTTGATGATTTTTAAAACACTAAAAGGGGACTATCTTATGAGTCTCCCAACTTTCCACAAATGTTTGAAAAACAAATTAAAGAATGTATACAGAACAGTAAAATTATCGACACCAAAACAATTAAAGTACAACGACTGAAAAGAATGAAAATATGCATAAACACATGAACTGTAAAACATCATACAAGTTAGCGTGGGGGGGGGGGGAATGTAAGCCCACGAACAGTTAAAGAATTCAGCCACTAGATGTCTGTATCATCATTTGCCTGACACGTCAATATCCGCCGTATATGTTTTTTTCACTGAAACAGGAGCATTACATACATTTATTTAGTTTACACAGATGTTCTTTGTCTATTTCTACATTTTTATGACATAAGGTGTATCTGGAACTATTATAAATGCAAATGCAGTGTCGGTGTTTGGCAAGGCAGTTATGATCAGTCTCCAAACGAAATGTTGCAACTGCGACAGATCTGAGAGAATCCGTTATTTTAAAAATCAATTCCTTTCAATTCTTATTTTTAATTTCTTCATGTAATTTAGTATTATTCTGTTTCTTTGCAATATTTTTAATTATTCTTTTTATTGATTTGAATGATACTTTGTGGTTCTCGGGTTGCAAAATTTGAGCTTGATTTTTGGCCAATTTATTGGCACATTTACTTTCAGTGATTCTAACATTCCTCATCCGAAGAATTTTAGCTGTTGATATAATGCCTCCCCCCCCCCCCCCCGCCCAAAATAAAATTAATGCCTACAAAACTGAAAAAAATTGGGGAAAGGGCACTATCTCCAAAAAGTGGGAGCTGATGGTTGAAAATTGTGGATACATTTGGATTCCAGGGTTGCCACAGGTAAAATGTCACAAAAAAGTAGCAAAAGTCGCCTAAAAATACTAAAAAAGTTGCAAAAAAGTTGCCTTGAAAATAAAAAAAAGTTGCAAAAAAGTAGCCATGAAAATAAAAAAAAGTTGCAAAAAAGTAGCCATGAAAAAAAGTTGCAAAGAGGGTGAATAGAAACATGTGACAAGATAAACTGAATATAAGTAATGCTTTAAAACAAGTTCAAAAAATAGACAGGTTTTGAACTGATGCATTAAATTAAAGATACAAATGAGGAAAAAAAACAAAAGAGTACAATCGAGGTTATTTACTTTACAAGACTGCTACCATTCAAAAGAAAAATAATAATATACTCATATAAATACAGAAAATTTATTCCGAAAATCCATGTTTTTGGTTTTTTACAGAAAAATGATTCTATCAAAGTATTTTCCTTTTGTTCACTAAGCAATTTAATTTATTTCCTTCATCTTCATGCTCTCTTTCCCTATTCCTCAACTTTATACTGCCTTCTAACATACCCTGAGCTATTCTAATACTTTCAGTGTCTTTTGCTTCAATAGCTGATTTTAGCCTCTGATTTGCCTGTTTAAAAAGTACATCAGCTGATTTTTGAGTGTCCTTTCTCTCTCTCTCTATTTACTAGTTTGACTTTTTCTTCTAACTTTTTAACAGATCCCTTCAAACTTGACAGCTTTTCTTTTTCTATTTTTCTTTGTTTCAACTTTTTTTCATTTTCTTTTTCTAATCTCATTTGCTCTTCCTTCTTTTTCTTCTAGTCTTCAAGGTAGAACTGGTATGATTTGCGTGCACCAAAAGCTAAATTTAAAAGTTCTTTATCAATTTGGAATTGTGTAACTGTAGAATAGCGCTTCAGAGCATCATATAATAAGCCTGTCATTCAATACACATTCCGACATCAAATATTTATCGTTCGAAAGAACTCTCCTGGATATTGAAAACCCCCCCCTCTCTACTTCACTATTACCATGATACTAAATGTGACTAAAGTAAAATGAATGTTACTTTCTCTGACGAAAATTATTAAAAGTTGGGTGGCTTAGATGGATTATAATTCTATTAGCTTGACTAGAGAAAAGATCTGATGAGCATATGCTGTGTCGCTTTTACCATTAAAATGTGGCTTATTTGGGACACTGTTTCCGACGAGGCTCAAGCACAATTCTTTATTTTTTTGATGCATCCCGATTCAGTTGTTAATCTACTTAGCTGTCACGTGCTGTTTTTGACCCAAGTAAAAATTTTGTAGGATAAAAGGGCGAATCGTCAGTTCTAGCCGTTTTTACAGTTCCTTCATCCTTAAGAAATATAATTTTTCTTGGCCTTTTTGATCGATACGCATGTCTGAATTTGCTCTCCACGAAGTAAAAAACAATGCTCTATCATAGAGGGCCAATTGAAAAGACGAAAAATTAGCAAAGTCATTTCATTTCCAAATTTTGGCTTCCAAACTTTCTCTTCGTCTTTACACAAGAACTACAGAGAGTTTGATTATTCATTCAGCAATCCCTGCACCTTATTATAGTCGAAGCAAAAAGCGCCACCTTTCCTCCAACAATTACCTTTCAAGAGATATTTGCATAAAATCTGACTTTTGTCTAAACTTTTGCAACAGCAAAAAAATATGTCTTTTGTAATTTCCGATTTTTGTTTCGGTTATATTTTTAAAAACTCCAGACACGTATTTGGGACAATATTATTTACCCGCAGTAGAAATTTGAAAGCATTTTGCTGAATAGTTTAATTTTTATTCATATATTTGCATTTTGTCTAAAGTATTGCATCGCACTGTAGCTGCCGTGTGCCCAGTCGATGTTGCTGTAAAGATCTGCACTGTATAAGGTTTCAGCTTCTGGAAAAGCTCAGATATCGGTACGTACCAAGTATGCAAATCAGTTCCATACAAGATCGACTTTCGTTTTCGTATCACTTAAGCTAAGCCCAACTTGTTGATTGGATGCAGTGGATTGGTGCAGCCCATAACGTCTATTTAGGGAAGGTTTTATTCTTGAAATGGAAATGATTTAAAACCATAGGTGAAAGAAAATCTCCAGGTGTTTCAAAAAAAAAAAACTAACGTCCGGGGGAAAAAGTCTCCAAAAAAGCAGATTCAGTGAAAAAAAGTATCTTTTTGGCCTGTTTTTGCATAAGAAAGTAGCCAAAGTCGCCTTGTGTCCAAAAAAGTAGCAAAAAGTAGCATTTAAGTATCCTGTGGCAACCCTGGATTCTGAGAGTAATTTTTCATAAGAATTTTCAAGCATGGTGTCAGAACGAGAGTTTTTTTTTTACCATGCAGTGTTTTCCATATCAAATATTTTTAAAGAGCTTTAAAAAAAATGCTTACTTCCCAGTGAGCCATTCCAGTTGTCACAGTAAATGCAGATGGATATGTAAGAATATCAGCTCCAGCTTTTGTTAAAGATAATGAGAATTCAGGGAAACGTAAATCATAACACTGAGATATTAGTTAAAGCAAACATTTTAAAGATTTAAACCACACACAAAACACATGTATGAATAATCTTTAATCAATTTAATTGACATTATGAATTAAATATTCAATAAATTAAAAATGTACATAAAAAAATATTATGGCAGCATATTAGTTAAGTAGGGTGCTGCACAGGGTTGCCAGATTTAAGAACTGTAAATACGGGACGGGCTCTTGGGGGGGGGGGGATTGAGAGATGAAGTCTCAAGGTTGAATTTTTGCAACCTTGACTTTGATATTAAACGTTTGTTGCAAATATAAATGAAGAAAAAAATACACAATGATCATACGAATAAAAACTTATATGCATATTGGTGGGGAAAGGTTTTCCACTAATCATTGTGAAAATTCGTATTTCCCTGTTGTTAACCCCCTGTTTCCTGACGCAGGCCCGTCATTTCAAATTTTGCCGGTTGGGGGGTGGGGGAGGTAAATTATACCAAATTTCAATGTAAATTATACCAAAAAAAGCAAAAGCCACGCCCACTTATATGTAAATACATCAATTTCCAAAACCAGGGGGGAGGCCATTGACCACCCGTCCTGATGTTCCAAATGACTTTCCTGTCTTGGCGTGAAAGATATAATAGTCGCTTCCACTGATGACTAATGTTTAGTATGTACTTTTTCAAAAAGTTAGACGTACCAATGGTTTTACGTTAACTATTGTGTAAATTCGTATTTCCCTGTTATTGATCCCCTTTTTCCTGACGCATTCCAGTCATTTCAACTTTTGCCAGGGGAGTAAAAAGTAAATATTTTCCAAAAAAAGCAGTAAAGGCCACGCCCACTTACTTGTAAATACATTACTAATTTTCCAAACTAAGAGGAGGGGGTAGTTCACCACTCGCCCTGATCCCCCAAATGATAGGCTTGTCTTGGCATGTGAAAGATATAATAGTCGCTTCTACTGGTGACTAATGTTTAGTATGTACTTTTTCAAAAAGCTAGACGTACCAATGGGGAAATTTGAACACAAAATAATTTTAATGAGTCATTAACAAAAATTTTGATTACAATTGAGTAGACATAGAATTAAACCTTACTACTTGAACTCACTATAAGAAGTTAATCTAAAACAAATAAAAAAATCAGTATTCAATATCTTTTGGAGAAAAACTGTACAATTTTGTCAATATAATAACATGATTATTGTTCTTATATAACCTGGGAAAATACCTTTTTTTTAAAAATCATATTTGCTACTAGATTTTACTGCTGCAATAATTCTTTCCAAGTTTTGATGGTCTTTAGGATGCCATAAAACTTACTGTAATTTATATTTCTGTCGCTCATTGTAAAAATTATGCATCTTCATGTTTTTTCGCGTATTTGTTTGCTAAATGGAATAACATTTAAAAACATCTTTTAGTATAAAAGTGAAGCGAAGCAAATTAAAAAAAATCGAAATTGAATGATTCAAAAAAAAAAAAAAAAAAAAATCTAGTGACCTAATAGTAGATGAACACATATTTTTTTTATAATTGAAAAATTGAGAAGGGCTCTTTATATAATAAGGCACAGTAAAATCATTTACAAGGAGAAACACCACTTTTACAATAAACGTTTGTTGAATGATTGTCACAATAATATCTGCTATAAATAAATAGAACACTAACATTACTTCAGAACAGGAACATATTATAATTCAATCAATTTTATCACTCTTTTCTCATTTTTTGTTTTACTTCATTTTTTTCTGAAAATAATGTTTCGTTTTGTAAAATGCTGCATCTAGCCAGAATACGGGACTTTAGCCATCCCGTATCAAGGTTCTCCAGGACGCGGGACAATATTTCAAAAAACGGGACTGTCCCTTGAAATCCGGGACGTCTGGCAACCCTGGTGCTGCCGCACCCTGCTTGCTTATGCTCGCCAACCCCGGGAACTGCTTACGCAGCTCCCTCCGATGGATTTGCAATCCGAGCTTGCAATGCTCGCTTATGGGCCACAACAATATTTGTCTAGCTTTATTTGCATTTAAAAAGGCAATTTTTTTTTTCAATATGGATATTCTAAGAAACATCACACACAAAAGCGAGTGAGCAAAGTGAGTAAGCAAGAACATAAACAGCGATCGTAAATAAGCTGATCGTTGCCAATGGAAAGAAACAAATAATGCCTCATCGAAAGTGACGATGGACACGTAGACACTTGATCGAGATTTGTAAATAAACTGATCTTATCCAATGGAAAGAAACGATTAAAGGCTCATTTTCTGACACATATAAACGTTATAAGCCTTTTATCCTCAGAAAATATGTGAATATCAAATGCTAGAAGCGAGTAAGCAAATAACGTAGAAAATGAAATTGTCGAATAACGACGGATAACTAAATGCTTGAAGTACACTAATCGTTGCCAACGAAAAGAAACAAATGAAGGCTCATTTTGCACCATGCATAAGCATTTTATATATATAGATAAGTTGATTATTTTAAGAGAAGCTATACTTATATGTAAGCTTTTCATACGTCCCGGTTTGACTGAGACAGTCCAAGCTTTCACACAAAATTCTGGTGTCACACGCATCATTGCTATGCATAACAATGGATTATATAGGCTATCAGAATATGTGTGATGCTCGGGATGAGTGAACATTTCAGAAATCTGGCAAGCCTACTTTTATGTAAAAGTTTAGGCCATATAGCTTGATTCAAGGTGTTAGCGACCTAATAGGAGTTGAATGAAAGAACAAACAATAAAGTTGCTCACACGCAAAAAAAAAAAAAAAAAAACTCTCGATAAAATAATGCATTTTACTGGGGTGATTTTTATGCTCAGTAAAATCAAATTTATTTATTCATTTCATGGATGAAAATTGGCTCTATAAAATGGGATGCAATTGTGAAAATTAGGAAAATAGAGAAAAATAAATAGTCTCTCAGAAATAAATTAGTAACTCTTTTTGAAATTGAAATTGTGAAAGGAAAAAAAGGGGATGAAGAAAGTAATAGTATTAAAAATAATAATCATGATCAATAATCCGCAGATTATCAACAGCAGATTAATCGGTAATTGGTCAATTTGCTTGTTGGTGCATCCCTAATCAGAAGCAAAGAAGTCAAGGGGCGTTAGAGAAAGTGTATTTGCTAGATTGGTGACTGTTTTTTATATTTTTGCTGGTGCAGTTAATGCACCTCTTTATATCTTTTACACCAGTTTCTATAAAACAATATAATTATTCTTTGTCCTAAAGAGAGTATTGCTTCAAAGAGTTAAAAACGAGACCAACACATTAGAGTTTCCATGGAAACAGTTCTTCATTTTTGGAACACCCTGCATAACAATTCCTAATATTCAAAGGATACAATTCCTAATCCTATATTTCCAACTGGAGTCTTTACAGGCGGAACAATCTGATGCCCTGGAATTGAGAAGTCCGATTCCTTCAAGCGAATGCCTCCGGGAATATCAATGTCAAACAGATGAATTTTTCTGTAAACTGCACGGATATTACCACCATCATCAATTATGACATGTGAATTATATACTTTTTCATCTCCTTTTCCTTGCTTTTAAATGATAGAAAAAAACATACAATATAGCAACCTTGTATCTAGAATATCATTTCACAATTTATACACTACGCTTAGAAAGCAATGTTAGAGTCACAACACTATAAACTTATGGAAAATGAAAATAACTTTCTAAATAAAATAGCAGCACTTTTCCACTTGCCAATACGACAACGGTAAATCATACACATTTGTCGCCATCCCATACTGCCGCATGCAAAATGCATTAATATGTGCTATTTGCTTTTCTACCTAACAATTCATTGACGATAATGTCATCTCCGTTAAGCCTATACTGTTTATTGGAAAGCTCCTGACCCTCCTTTGAAGTCGGATAATAATTATTCATACATTTACTTTTCTGAAGGAAAGTAATGCCATACAATATGATATCTGTTAAATGGAACATCAGTGTAGTAGACAACACAACTTCGTACTCATCATTGTTGTATTACGAGTCAATTTTCACTGTTTATGGTGTCGTTAAAAAGAAAAACACTCTAAACGGCACATAAAGTGTTCCTTTTATTTAATGCAGGAAAAGGATAAAATATACCTATCACCTTCGCAACAAATCTATAGTACAGATAATTTAAAATTTAATTGAAACCTCCACCCTATAGAACATTTTAGATGAACTTTGTATTAATAACAGTAGTCAAAAAGTCTTTGACTTTAACTTAGGATGCCCATTCTTCTTGTTCTGCACTCAGTATTTTGCCATTTCAAAAAATACTGAATTCAGTAAAAATACTGAAAAATCACATGTCTGCAGTCAGCTGCCTACTTTGTCTATTTAAAAATTCAACCCTGGGCAACAGTGCATTTATGACGCTAGCTCAGGAATAGAAGTACCTCATGAAGATGATAGATTAAAACAATTTAACAACAAGGTTAAAGACCCCCAGCTTAAATGAATAATTCTCAACACTAAAAAATAAAACAAACATTTAATACTTACTCTTTCATGAAATCCTCCTAAGGAAAGCCAAATAGACTTTTCTAAAGCCAGTTGTTGATATTTTTTAATTAAAGGGCCCTCTAATGGTTCAGATAACTCAATAGATTGCTGTCTATTTTTACCAACATGATCAAAGCATTCTGGGAAAAAAATCATCTGGAAATAATGTCAAAAAATATAGTAAAATAAAAAAATACACCTGAAAATCATTTAACTATAAAAATGAACTATTCATATATTAAGTACCTTTGCTCGAAGAAATGCTGCTTTGCTAACGAAATTTTTGCATACATTAAAATTTTGTTCTCGATCATCTGTACAATTCAGCTGACAAACAGCAACTGTTACAGGATTTTCGGAGGTCATATTTGAATATCTACAAACCAAAAAAAAGATCAAAATTGTGTTTCAGATTTAAATAGTACTCATGTTAGCTAATTATTTCAAAGTATAACTCTTGAACTGCATAAGATTTAAAGAGTAAAAGAGGGTAACAGACAGCGGCATACGCAGACAAATGGTTTAAGGGGGGGGGGGGCTGAGGCGAAAATCTTGGAGATAAAGGGGGGGGGGGCACCTCATAAATAACTAAAAGAAGTGAATGTTTCGAATTTGTGATATCAATACTAATTTAATATGATAAAAATACACCTTTTTTTTTTTACTATAAAAAAGAAAAAGCGTTTTGACGAAAACAGAAAATGATAAAAATAAAGTTTGGAACTTTTTTGTTTTACTGACAGAGATGTTCTTGAATCACATGCTTGCACATGTATTGCAATTTGTGCTTTAATATCGATCATTTTACTATTGTTCCTAATACTGGGTTTCAATCACATCTGTTTAAACATAATAAAAAAAGAGATATGAATGAACAAACATTAATCAGTGTTTCTGAGACATATATTTACAATAAAAATGAACAAAATTGAATTTTGTAAAATAATCATAAATGTAACAGTAATACAGTAAAATAGACGAGTCAAAATTTAAAAAAAAAATACATTTCTCTTATTTTCTTTTCGTTTTGTCTTATACCGAATTATTTTGTCCGAAAACTCTTTCTGATGTTGCAACTTTGAAAAGTAAGGAAGGAAAAAAATTATTAAAGTTTAAATGCAAAAAAATCGTTTTAAAAATTTCGGAGGGGGCTGCAGCCCCTATCAGCCCACCCCCTGAGTAAACCACTGTGTGGTGACAGATACAACTATATATACCGGGGCCGTATTTAGGCGGGGGTATTTTTTAGGGTTCAAACCCTCTACGAATTTTTTTTAAAGCTGTTCCATAAAATACACTTTTTTATCCTTTTTGTGCTGAAAAAAAAATTATTAATACTTTTATTTATTTTTTAAATTTTCATTTGAATACATAAAATAAATAACTGAATAATTATACAAACTACAGTGCTTTTTATCCTAGAAATTTTTTAAAGGGAGGGAAACCGGATATCCGGTAACTACCCGGGTTACCCGGGCCCCTACCCGGGGTGATTTTTTAAGTTTTCCGGGGTACTTCGGATATCCGACCCCGGCTGACCCCGGATAGGGGATATCCGGAGATTTTTGCGGGGAAAACCCGGCCCTAAGTACCCGGGTTTTTGATGTGGGGATATTCCGGAAAAATTTGATGTTGAGGGTTATCGGTATGTTTTTAGGCCCAAAATTAAAATATTTTCTTTTTTTATAAAATTTCTTATTTAAAAAATTTTCAAGGTTTGAATAAACCCT
>JAXGGA010010606.1:0-46069 GCA_038373865.1 Uloborus plumipes | reverse complement strand
AAAAAGAAAAAATGATAAAAAAATAAAAAAATTAGGGAAAAAACGTAAAAAAAGAAACTATAAACCCTCCAAAGAAACCCCAAATTACATTAAATGACAAATATATAAAAGCTTTCTCGAAAAAATGACATGAGACGCCTGTGCTTGAAAAAACACTTCAAGTCGGGGGTCCAGGGGCTTCCTCCCCGGGAAAATTTTTGAAATATATATACTAGCAGTACCCGCACGGCAATAAATGTAAAGGAAGTCAGCTGAAAAAATTTAAATTCACTAAAACCCTCTGAAGTAAAATTATTATATTCTTCAATTCAAATGTGCTTCGTAACCTTTTAAGTTCCACTAAAAGTCCTACAATTCGCCAAACAAATAAGAAAGACTTTAAGTTAAGTAAGTAAGAGGAAATAATTAATAATTACTCAAATTGAGTCAATTTTCAAGGCTTAACTTAATACGCAAATTTAAAACCAATATGTAACTTCATGGACGAAAGAGCAGTTTGTCTGGAACATGGGACTTAGTCCATGGACTGCAGTTTCGCGCTTATTGTGCGCTCATCATGGAATACGAAAGTAGACGAGTTGGAGGCAAAAATCCTCTAAGAGGATTTTTACCTCCAACTCGGCTACTTTCGTATTCCATGCTAATGAGCGCACAATTAGCGTGAAACTGCAGTCCATGGATCGAAATGGCCGAGGGCGGTGTATTGCATGTTCCTGCCTTAGCCCTTGCTTAGGGACGGTTACTCACTGCTTTATGGGATCTAGTGTTTCAGTTTCGCATATAGAGTTAAGCCTTGAAAAATTGATTAAATTTGATCAATTAATATCTCCTGTTCTAGTTAACGGAGATAAACGTGCAAAAACTTTTCTTTTTTAGAAAAAAAAGAAAAAAAAAAACCTTTCCAGCTATGCATAATGTTTAGGGGTGGGGGAAAGTTTCTCCCCCTTGATTATGCCGGATACGCCGAAAATGAGACAAATTAATTAATTAAAAAATAACTAGTTCGAAATTTAGAATTCAGTCTTAGAGATGCAGTTTACGAGGAAACGTTCGAATTTTGTGCCAAGTTTCAGGTCTGTAGGTGCTGTGGGGGCTTCTAGCCATCGGTTGCAAACATACATACAAACAGAGCCGACATCTTTGTACACTGGCGGGAAAAAAATCCCAACACCAAGAAAAAAAATTGAGAGAGTAATAAAGATAGTGTACCTGTAGAGTAATGAAATTTGGGTAATGCAAGTGTCTAGTTAACATGTTTAATTGATTAAATGTACAAGATCACTGGATAATTTAAGCTCAAGAAAATGCTGTGCAAATATGAAATTATAATACTTTAATAGCCGGTGTAACCTCCAGAATTTTGAAGGCAAACCTACAAGCGTGCATGCATTGTATCATACTGGTGCCGAATGTCACTTTGTGGTATGGAGTGCCATGCTTTTTGCACTTGTTGTGTCAATACTAGGACAGTCATTGCTGGCTGTGGATGATGCTGGAGTTGCCGTCCAATGATACCCCATACGTGATCAATTAGAGACAGACCTGGTGATCTTGTAGGTCATGGTAATATGTCAGCACTCTGTAGAGTACATTGCGTTACAGTAGCGGTGTGAGGGCGATCGTTATCCTGTTCGAAAACTCCCCCTTAAATGCTACTCATGAAGGGCTGTACAATAGGTTAAATTCCCAGACTGACGACTAATTTGCAGTCAGTGTATTTAGGATAACCATAAGAGTGCTCCTGCTGTCATAGGAAATTGCTCCCGAGACCATGGCTTCAGGTGTAGGTCCCGTGTGTCTAGGCGGCCTAGGCCTAGACTGGATGCCTTGCGGTCTACTCCTGCCCCCTTCTGACCAATATACAGCAATCACTGGCACCAAGGTAGAATCTGTTTTCATCAGAAATTACTACAGATATCTACAGTCCGACCTCCAGTGAACTCTGTCTTGACACCACTGCTGTCGCAAACGGCAATGGTTGGCAGTTAATGGAATGCAGGCTTCACGCTACCTGCTCGGAGCTGTCCTTGAAGTATGTGATTTCTTACTGTTCTTTGGGTTACGGCGGTGCAGCTCGAATGTCAGCCGCAGATGCAGTAAGATGCGCCACAGCCGCACGCAGGATTAGGCGATGTTCCTTCTCAGTCGTGCCACGTAGCAGCTCGGAACTCGATCTTCTTGAGGTAGTACCATCTCTTGACCATAGCTTCCAATAATCATGCACGGTGGAAACATTCCCACCAAGTCTTTCTACAATATCGTGAAATGAAAATCCACCTTCTCGTAGCCAAATTGTACGCAATGCGTCAAATTTCACGGGAAAATAATACTCATGAGCTTTACAACACGCTTTTAAAACAAGCCTTATTTGCATCTTTTGAGTGATGCCAGCTGCGCCACACTTATGCGCGGAGCGCAAAATTTCAATCGATGTCACCTTTCAGTTGTATAAACACGCCTACCAAAATTCGTTTATCTAACGCAAGTCTTTCTTGGCGTTGGGATTTTTTTTCCCGCCAGTGTATATATAGATAAAATTCTGTTTAAATGTCTGTTAAAATGTCGATGGTATTGATGCATCTGCTCAAAAACATCGTAGCTTTGAAACATCGATATTCTGAAATATCGAGCATTGTAATGTATATTACTGCATGATAAATTGTAAAAAATGTTTAAATGCTAAAACTAATCAATTCTCAATTAAGAAGATTTTTGAACTGTCACAGAAAAGCTAATATAACAATGAAATAACCTTCTGCCCACATCCTCGAGTACCTGAGACTCACCAGACAAGATTTGTCTCACGATCCCTAGCTGGTATTGGATTTACTGAGAATGGAGCATGCAACAACAACATGAGTTAAAATTACTAACATTGCAAATTCATTAAGTAATGCAAAGGGACAAATAATTTATTCTTAAAAAAAATGAAATATTATAATCTGTTACTTTAAAATAGGCGTATAAGGTCACAAATTTTGCGTCATCTCCATAGAAACCTAACTCAATAAACCTAAAATAAATGAATTGCCTTTGCAGTCTCCATGGAGACGATGCAAAATTAGTAGCCTTGATGAGTCTATTTTAAAATAACAGACTATAATACAAATTAATTTTAATGATTTCGAAACATGTTATAACATTTCATTCGTACAAGCACATACTGAAAGTAAGTTACACAACAATTAATGAGAATCAAATAGATAAATTTATAAATATTTGAAAACTGATAACAAGGTTTCTGTTCCTCATTGAGTAAGTGGTGATTTTTATATTTTAAGGGGCACTGAAAAAGAATATAACAATGAAAATGCTTCATCACGCACAGATTTTTGAAAAATCCAAATTTTTTAAAATATCACTTTTATGACATTTATGCAACGCATATACAATATCTTTGTCATTTACCACTGTATATAAACAATTATAAGGCTTAAAATTAATGTAAAACACTAGAAATATATGTTGTAAAAAAATTTAGAAGAGTTAAAGAGATTTCTGATGAAAAAAGCGGTTGATTCAGTTGACCACTGCTTCAATTTACCGGCTACGGCGTCCAATGTAGTAGAATAGAAAACCACTTTCTTAAATTTGAATACTATGTGATCAAAATATCTTTTGAGAGACCGAGTATTCTCTCCGCTGCATTTTATAACTATCCATTAATTTTGATCAACATTCAGAACTTATCTAGTGAAGATGAAATTAAGGTCAAACGCTTTTCATTTTCATGACAACACTCTTACAGGTGGTCAGACGGTTAATTCTACTCGTTATTAGGTCATGAAACTCGAACACTAGATCCTTGCCAAGCGATTTGTACCCTTTTTTTCTAAAAGATTTCCATCGTTTTTATTTCGCTCAGATTGTACATTGTGCTCGGCTGTAGAACAATCCGTCCTCCGCTGCAAAAGATATGAATTTCATTACGCTAACGGGAATGACTCGTGGAAGGCCCTCGCTCTTTGTAAGTACACTTTAATGCTGCTTGTTTCAAAGACAATGTAATTAGTGCTAGAAATCATAATACTCATTGTTGGAATTTTTATGATTTTTTTTGCTTTTAACGGAATGGCAATGCCAATGGCTGCCATTGGAACATGACCTTCTGAGATAGAAAAAAAAAAATGTTCTTGGAAAAGTAGCAAAAGCATTAAAATTTTACATTTCAAATTGATTCCAAGGGAGAATGAAATCTAAAAACACGATCTATTGGCAACCGCGATCTTCTTTCAAAGGCGGCTAGATAATTTAAAAGGGTCGATATTCCGCTATACTGCCGGGCTAAGCACAAAAGTCGTATCTGCACTTTTTAACAAAATAGAGTAATTGCAACTTAGGTGGTTCTTTTTGTGATGTATTTTACCTGCCTACAAAGATTATGGTCCTTTAAGAACGGGAAATATTGAAAAAAAAAAAAAAAAAGAACTGAAAAATATCGTCTGAATCAAATAGATGGATGCGTAAAACTCTAAAGAGTAATATCTCAATTTGAGCTTGATTGCAGTACCACCTTTGCGCTTAGCACAGTAGTATACCTATAGAACGGAGAGAAATTGTCAAAATGACCGTTCTTCAAAAGAAGCTGTAAATTTTGTTTAAAAATGTATAAACCCAAGAAAAGCATTTTACGTTCTAATATTATTATATTAAAACCCAGGGGCTGCTCCAGGGCCGGGCAGCATTTAAGCATACCGTACTCGATTTTGGACATGCGAAAAGACGCACGCTTATCATTGGTCGAATTGCTGTCAATCAATCGCCTAACGCCGCCCCTAGGTGCGGAAAGTTCAGGAAGTGAAAGAAAAATCTCAGAAGAGAGTGTTAACGTCGTGCTTGGAGGGGGGGGGGTAGGTATTAACTACCTTAATATCGTTTAATAAATAAACATTTAAAATTGTTAGAATCAAGCTAAAAAGTGTTTTATTTCGAAAGACAACATGGAAATAACTTCTATGCAAATTCATCCCAAAACACGTAGTAGTGCCATCTATGTGTAAACACGGAAAGCAATTTGTTGAAAAGAAATTTTCTTTTAAAACTTCAAACCAGTACTCCAAATGTATTGAATTACTTACTATTCTTGAAAAAAAGTAAAAATGAATGTTCGCGCCCTTCCAAAATAGTTCTGAAAGTGTTGCACAAATACTATATTTTATATTTTCTTCATATTTTTGATTTTTTTACGCAAACAAGGTAGTATCTTAGAAATTTATTTTTAAGTAAAAGGGGGAATATATTAAATTTGTACTAAAGTGTTTGAAGTTTAAGGTATAAATATTCTTTTACAATGCAATATGTGTACAATGTACATGTATTAGTATCTGTTTTATCAGTTCAAGAATTATTAATCATTTGGACAGTTAAAAATGTTCATTTACATTTTCTTTAAACAGGAATTTCTACAAGACGTTTTTAGTGATTATCCGACTAATTATTAATGACGAAAATTTCCTGATTACTTGCCCTGATGAAGTATCTCGTGAGGACAGTCCATAAATTTTAAATAAAGAAATTAAATGATTTAGTCTCCTTAAAAAACATATTTATTGGGTTTCGTTTAACATCTCGTCTAATTGAAAAAATATAAAAAAGTTTCGTGTCGAGTACTTAGTGCTGCCTTAGAGTATGAATTTTTTCCCTTTCTTAATTTTCATTTACATCAAACATTCATGGAGTAAAAAGAATGCAGGACAAGCCAAGGGCGGATCCAGCTTCTGGTTAAGGAGGGGGTCATTTTCGGAAAGGGGGGGGGGTCAAAGTGCAATTTTTGTGCAAAAATGGGGGGTTTTGGCAGTTTTTTCCTAAAATAAGTCCCAAAAATGCAATTTTTTGCTATATTTGGTCGGTTAAGGGGGGGGGTCATGACCCCCATGACCCTCCCTCCTTCTGGATCCGCGCCTGGGACAAGCAGAAGTTCAAAATATGTATTTATATACCCCAAAGGTATTCACAGATAGCACTAACGATTTCCTCGGATAGGAAACGAAATTTAAATTCACACGCTTGAAAGTAACATTAAGTTCAGCGGATTTACAGAAATCGACAGCTATAATTTCTAAATTTTTATAACCTTGTTAAAAGTTTTGCTGATGTATAACAGCCCTCCCTTTGCAAAATAATATATTTTACAATTGATTCGATTATATTTTCCAATATTTTAGGGCCAATAACAAAAAAAAGTAAGGTATACAAAAAAAAAAAAAAAGATTTAATGCACATTAAAGTAGCCTATAAATTCAACAGTTTTAATAACCTAAAAAAGTTTACTTTGAAATGCAAAAAAAAAAAAAAAAAAACTTTTAAGTTTTCCTTAAAAATAATTACCTGTTAATCATTTTTAGAAATCTCATTTTTACATAAAACATAACAGCGGCACAATTCAATTTATAAGCTAATAAATGGAACGTCAAAAAATATTTAAAAAAGCATTTATAATTAAAGTAAGCCATTAATTAAAACGAAAAATTACTAGCAAACGATTTTTTGATATGATGGGCACGAATTTCTCATGTTTCATTGCTATTTGTTTTCTTTTCAAATTCTAGCAAAGAAGTTTGTCATGAACTTAATGTTGCTTGTTATAAAAATGCTCTTATCATTTTCTTCCACGAAATTATGAAAATTTTAAGTAATTGTTCGTCTTTTATTTTTATGGAGAGCTGGGGTAATTCATTTAGGCTGTATCTCAAAATAGCATTGCCTTTGTTTGGGCGTCGAAAGGAGATCTATCGATAAGTCGATTCGACCAATGATAGCGCGAATCTTTTCGCATGTCCAAACTCGAGTACGGTATGCTTAAATGCGGCCGGGCAGTCCAGGCAGCTGCCTAGGGCCCCGCGACGACCTAAATTATTACCTCTGAAATTGAGGATCCTTTAACTTTTTCACGCAGAGAGAGAGAGAGAGAGAGAGAGAGAGAGAAGGAAAGGTAAAACAAATTTTATCCTCTGGTCTGTGAGAGGTAGGTCTGGTCATCAGTAGGTGTAAATATTAGCAACGTGAGCCTAATCTTAGCTATCCTACTGCTCAGGTTAAAAAAAAAAAAAAAAAAGATAAAAAAAACTTTTTGTGCAAGACTGTAACTTGCTTCATTTTGAAGCACAACTTAAGTTGTTCATGTATTTATTAATTAAATGCAATTTAATTTAACTTATTTATATTTCATAAAAACTTTCAAGTTAAACAAGATATACTGTTAATTTATTGAAGTTTCTGGTTCCAATATTTCAATACAGAATCATTTTAAATAATACAATTTTCTTCTATGTTTTATTGTATTTTATAATTGTGTAAAGCTTGAAGAACAATTTTTTAAGAAATAGTAATTGTAAAAAAAAAAAAAAAAATACAGCAAAAATGATTATAAGTCGAAGTGGTCTAATCTAACTTCATGTGCCTCTGTCAGGCAGAAGCTTCACTCTATCTCTAATTCTGATGCTCATTGTTATATATATATATATATATATATATATATATATATATATATATATATATATATATATATATATATATATATATATATATATATATATATATATATACTAGCTGACCCGGCCACGCGTTGCTATGGCTAAGGTATGTGTTAAACTATAATGTTTCAATAGAAACGAAAAACTTTTTTCCGTAATAGAGATCAACTTTATATAAATATGAATTTGAGGTCAAAATATGAAAACAATCGAACAAAAATTTCCTAAGTTTGCTAGAAATAAAAAATCAACAAAAAATGTAGAATTTTAGTACTTAGAAATATTATATTCAAGCTTGTAACAATTGAGTTAATTAAAAATTTGCTAATTGCTATTGTAACATTTTATTTTTGAATGTAACATTTTATTTTTTAATAATGTAGGTAGGGTAGATAATTACTCAATATTATTTGTTATTTTTTGAATTGTAAGCATTTTTAATTTCAGTTTAACTCAACACTAATCGGTGCACAATATTCTTCCTCTTGTAAACAAAAATAGATTGGACGGTTTTCCCACACGGGAGCAAGCGACCTATAGTTGCCCATGGGAAAAACATGGATTTTCTAAATCTAAACCGCAAATTGACAGTGTTTGTCCTTCGGACTTATTAATGGATATGGCGAAAGCTAAACGAACTCGAAACTGTAGCCTTTTGAAGGGTATTGAAGATTCTGACGGTGTCATTGGGATACGTGGCAACAGAACTACTTCATCTTTAAACTTGCCAGTCAAAATGATTGCCTCAATAATGTTCCCGGTGATTTTCTTGACAACTAAACGCGTACCATTGCATAATCTCGGTGGATTTAAATTACGTAGAAGAGCTATGGGTGAACCAATTTTTAACCGCAGATTATATGTTGGCATTCTGGGTATGTTTAAAGAATTTTATCCAAGAATACAGACATTCTGGTAGCTAAATAGATAATTTGCAATAAAAAATATATTGCGGTCCTAAATTGAGATAAAAACTATCCTATCATTTAAGTTGGACCAAACTGAAACTGCGTGCAAAATTTGGTTAAAAGTGGTGCAGTAGCTGAGGAGTCCGTTGGACAAAAACACAGGGACACGTAATTTTTATATGTTATAAGAAAGACTATTATTTGTTTACTGCGCTCCAGAAGCTGCCAGAACGTGTGCTTTATGTCGCTCAGCCAAAGAAGTGTGAAAAAAAAAGCCTTAGTAAAAAGGCTTAGCCAAGAACACAGAAAAGCTGGTAGCTAAATACATAATTTGCAATAAAAAATATATTGCGGCCCTAAATTGAGACAAAAACTATCCTATCATTTAAGTTGGACCAAACTGAAACTGCGTGTAGAATTTGGTTAAAATCGGTTCAGTAACTGAGGAGTCCATTGGCCACAAACGCAGGGACACGTAATTTTTATATATTAAGATATATATTAGGGTGGGTCGAAAAAAGCTTTTTTTTTCTGATCAATTTCTAATAGCACGGAAAACTTGCCCATAGGCATCCTAATAACGGGAAAAATAATAAAAAAAATAATTATTTACTTTTGTAATCGCGCAAGAGCTCTAAAGTTTAGAAAAAAAGAGAAAATTCTGTCATTTTTAAAGATAAATATTTTTTTCAAAAAATATTTTTTTAAATTTCTAATAGTGCGGAAAACTTGCGTATGGGCATTATAATAACGGGAAAAATAATGAAAAAAATATTTAATTACTTTCTGTATAAGCGCAAGAGCTCTAAAGTTTAGAAAAAAAGAGAAAAATCTGTAATTTTTAGAGATGAATATTTTTTCAAAAAAAAAAATTTTTTTTTAATTTCTAATAGTGCGGTAAACTTGTGCATTGGCTTCCTAATAACAGCAAAAATAATTTTAAAAATAATTAATTATTTTTGAAACCACGCAAAAGGTCTAAAATTTTGAAAAAAAAGAGAAATATGTAATTTTTAAAAATGTACAATTATTTTTTAAAATATTTTTTTTTTTATATTTAATAGAATAAAAACTACTCTTGTAGTTATAGAAATTGGTTTGAAAAAACTTCGGGTACATTGCCGTTCGTTTGAATTTGCGGCACAAACCCTAAAAATCCTTATTATTATTATTATTTTTTTTGAAAAAATCACATATCGCAGCTTATTGCACATTTCAGCATATTTTTTACAGATTCTAAAATAATACTAAATCAAGTCCCACTCACACCCTAAACAATCAACCAACCACTTTGGGTGTGCTTACTTACACCCTTTGAATTCTGACTTCGAATCAATTTTTTGCATTAAAGATTTTGATTTTTAAGTTATCTTAATAAAATCCTCTCGGTTTTCATGCCCTCAAACTTAAGCAGCAGCCTCTGTAACTAAGTTTTACACACCTCTCCACTGACTGAGTGTGGCAGGGAAATTTCAAGTGCTCAAATTCTGGAAGGGTTTTTTCTTTCAATAGGGTGGAAATATTTTCTGTAGACATATTTGACAGAAGAGGTGGAGGTGTCAGCTTACAATTTGTCCAATCAATTAGTTCAGGATAGTCAGTGGTTTCAAAGTTAATTGAAGAAAGCTTGAAAAGGAAAACTCTAATGTGGCCCACTACTGGCGACTCATTTCTGGCTTTCAGTATCTTCCTGTAGCATAACTCTCTAATGTGCTGTCTGTCATCCATTATCATCGCCAGCATGATATTCTCTGGATGGCAGAAGAAAGAGGTTCTCTGAATGACTGAATAGATCTATTTTTTATGTTGTCCAGAAAATGTCTGGTTGTTTGAATAATCTTTAATACGTGCTTCGGACCATCTTTCACAGTGTTGTGCACTTTAATATTGAACCAAACAGGAGCGTAGGTCTTTACAATGTAATTTGCAAGGGTCTTCATTTCGCTTGTCGGACTTATTTGGGAAATATAAAGTCTTAACACCTGTTTTGCACAAGTTAACCATCTGGAATGGCTGAGCGGTCCAGCATTTTTAGCTGCTAATTCTGGATCACGGCTTCATGTGCTGACTGCTTGAACAATGTCTAAAAGATATTTCTGATCTTTACTGAAGTCAGTTTTATTTATTGTGATGGTAACTTCAGATTGAATAGACACAAAATCAACAGCAGGATTTTTTTTCACAGTAAGTCAGCTGCTTGCCAATTGGACCACTGAATGATGCTGGCCCAGTTGATGTCCCGTCTAAGTGCTCAAACAAATGTTTATAAGGAAACTCATTTAAGTGTAACAAACAAATAAACCTCTGCAGTGGTCGCTGACACTAAACTGCAATGTTCCGTACAACACCATTTTTCCAACCAGTGTTTGTAGCTGTCCCATCACATCCGATAACTTCTACTGCACTCATGTCAAAATCTTTCTTTTTCATACAATCGAAAATTATTGTGGCAATATGTTTCAAGGCCTTTTTTAAGTTTCTCGAGGAATATATAGTATATGTGTGTAAAATGTGAAAACGGGTTGTCAGGTGTTACGGCAGCTGTATGTCAGCTTGCGAATTTATGAAATACAACTTTTGCTTAAAAAATGTTGTTTTAAGGCTTTTTGCTAGAATTCAAACGAACGGCAATGTGGCCCAAGTTTTTAAACCCATTTCAGTCACTAACAGAGTAGTTTTTAAAGTATTAAAATATAATAAATCATTTTAAAAAATAATTATATATTTTTAAAAATTACAGATTTTCCTCTTTTTTTCTAAACTTTAGAGCTCTTGCGCGATTACAAAAGTATTTAATTATTATTTTTATTATTTTTCCCGTTATTAGGATGCCCATGCGCAAGTTTTCCGCAATATTAGAAATTTAAAAAAGTATTTTTGAAAAAAATATTCATCTTTAAAAATGACAGATTTGTCTCTTTTTTTCTAAACTTTAGAGCTCTTGCGCGATTACAAAAGTATTTAATTATCATTTTTATTATTTTTCCCGTTATTAGGATGCCCATGCGCAAGTTTTCCGCACTATTACAAATTTAAAAAAGTATTTTAAAAAAAAATATTCATCTTTAAAAATGACAGATTTGTCTCTTTTTTTCTAAACTTTAGAGCTCTTGCGCGATTACAAAAGTAATTAATTATTTTTTTTTATTATTTTTCCCGTTATTAGGATGCCCATGGGCAAGTTTTCCGTGCTATTAGAAATTCATCAGAAAAAAAAAGCTTTTTTCGACCCACCCTAATATATATATATAAAGCATCAAAGAATCATAAAATTAAGCATAATTTTTTAGAGCTAGAAATATGCCACAATTTTTGTTACAATACGGCAATTTGCTTATTGTTTTGAAAGTGTTTTTTAAACAAAAGGACAACTACAAACAATGAGATTAATTGAGACTTGAGTTCAAGTTTTGAAACATTAAATTCATTGCAGTAGAATTAGAAACAAACTTCCGCCATCCTACTTAGTGAATAAGTTTACTAACTCAAGTAATGCAATTATACAGAAAGACAACTTCCTAAAATAACGTTTAGCTAAACTAATGTTTGTGAAAATTGCAATACCATGAAAGACTTGCTCGAATGGGCTGAAATTTTCAGCAAATGCAAAGTAGGATACGATATGCAAATGATTAGAATTTTAGACTCGTAGCGCATGCGTGCGCTGAGCAGCGTCCTCTGAAAGACGGATTTATCCGAATAAATAGACGTCTGCAGCAAGGCGTGTATGGTTATAGGTGGTTATCTGCTTGTGATAAACGTTAGCTCAGACGTTGGTTATGCCTCTTCGACGAAAAAGAGCGAGGTTTCGACCACTTACGGAGTTTGAACGGGGAGGATCATCGGCCTTCATCAAGCTGGATTGTCTTGTCGTGAAGTAGCCGCTCGTGTGCAGCGTAACAGCAGCACAGTGATGCGTGTTTGAAAGCAGTGGACGGACCAGTGTCGGACAACTCGGAAATCCGGGAGTGGACCCCGAAATGTGACGTCAGCGAGCGATGATAGACACCTAATCCGCACGGGTCTGACAGACCGTGCAGCTTCTTCTAGACAACTGGCAGCACAGCGGTCAACAGTTACAGGTGTTTCATTGTGTGCTTCATCGATTCGTAGCTGTCTGCTGCAGCGTGAACTGCGCACAAGGACTCCTTTATATAGGATCCCCCTCACGCTAAACTATCGCCACCTGTGGCTACAATGGGTCAATCAGCATAAGGACTGGTGTGCTGATTGGCAGTTATGTTGTGTTTTCTGACGAATCCCGTTTCAATTTGTTGTACCATGATGGCCGCATTCACGTCCGACGCCATGCCGGTGAACGCCACCTTCCAGAGTGCATTATCGATCGTCACAGTGGACGAACACCTGGAGTCATGATCTGGGGTGCCATATCATATCACGGACGATCTCAATTGCTACGAATCGTGGGTAACCTGAACAGCAACCGGTACATCAGTGAAGTTCTGCAGCCCTAAGCTATCCCTTTCCTTCAAGGCTTGCTTGGCGCCGTATTTCAGCAGGACAATGCCCGCCCTCATGTCGCTAGGACTGTTCAATCCTTCCTTGCATCGTAGCAGGTACAGCTTCTTCCCTGGCCAGCGTATTCCCCGGATATATGTTACCGATTGAACATGTCTGGGCTTTCGTTGGTCGGCGTCTAGCTCGTGATCCTCGTCCTGTTGCTTCTACAGACGAACTTTGGGTACGCATACAAACAGTATGGAATGCTCTTGAGCAGGCAGACATTAAAAATCTGTTTGACTCCATGCCACGTCGCGTAGTAGCACTTATTGCAGCGCGTGGTGGCTACATAAAATGCTAATTTCAGTATTTTTATTGTTTGTTGGTTTTCCAAGTTTAATCATTTATTTGTACCACTGTCACTCAGTTGTGTATCTCAGTTGTGTATCAAATTTCATTCAATTATGAAGATTCCTTCATGGTGTTGCAATTTTCACAAACATGAGTTTAGATGATTACAGAAGTCGAACATTAACTCTTAAGTCGTTCCGTTAAGCTTAGTTCATTCCCGAGTTCTCCACACTGTAAAAAAAGAATGTTTTTACAGTATAATACAGCTAATTTTATAATAATAAACCATAAAAATGCTAATTTTACAGTAATAAACTGTTAAATTGTTCATTTTACAGTACTAAACTGTAAAATTGCTAAGTTTACAGCCATAAACAGTAAATTTAGCAATTTTACAGTTTATTACCATGCATTTTACACTTTTGAACTGGAACATCTGATGCCAGTACTATATTGTTGTTTTTACAGTGTAATACAGTTAAAATTTACGGTTATAAACGGTTACAGTTTATAACTCTGCATTTTATAGTTTTAAATTGGAACATCGGCTGCCAGTATTATACTGTAAAAACAACAGTTCATTTTTTGCAGTACAGTACTTTTTGACGATGTCTTCATACTGAGACAGTGCAACACAACTTTTTAAAGGTTCAAATGTTATTACTAGACAGAGGCGTAGCTAGGGGGGCCAGCGCCCGTGGCGTACTTCGGAAATCGCGCCCCCCTCAGGTTCACATTGATGGGAGGTCATGGGAGGTCACAGCAGTGACCTCCCAAAACAGTTCCTTATCCAGTAAATTTTGATTGATCGATTGAAAAAAAATTGAGACAACATTACAACTTTGATTTATTTTTTCTTTAAAAAATGTTTTTAATGATGCCCAATCTTAATTCTCATTAGATTGTATGGTATGTACGCTTTCTCGTATTTTAATGTCTGGTACAAAATTGGAATTTTCCCTTTCCTAACAAATTTAATTCAGGGAGCCTCTCCCTCTCCCAATCATTTCACATAAAATCAATAAAACCAATAACACCTGCACTTCGTCGCTAAACTTTTTTTTTCTTCATACAGCTTTAATTCAAAATACAATTTGTTTCAAAACGATAGAAAAATATACACAATAAACATAATTTTCACATTTAAAATAAAAATCACAACTTTTGAACAATTCTAGTATAATTAGGAAAGCAAATCAAATATAATTAATCTGAAATTGGCTCAATAAATACGACCCATAATATACTGGAAAAATAAAAGTTCTACATATTTGATACTCTTAGAGTGCGGTTATTTTTACAAATAAGACTTTTCATGCTTTACATTATTTATTATTATGTGAATAAATAATTAACGTAGATAAAACTTCACTCCTATTTCATACATTTCCTTTAGAAAGCTGTGCTTTTTTCTCTCTACAAACAGCGAAAATAAGCAGATACGCAAAACTTCACAATTCAAACTTTAGTAAAGATCTTTCTACTTTGGAAGTTTAACTATCATTTTTAAACTGTAAATGAGCTATTATCTTTTTTTTCCATTAAAAAATATATATATATATAAGATAAAAATAATTCATTGACGAATGAAAAAATGCTTAACATTTGTTGTTGTCTTAAATTTTATCAGCAATAACAGAAAAATTTAATCCATTTTTATAAGTGCTATTTTATCATTATACTATATTTTTTACAAATGGAAATTTAACTGACAGAGAGATCCATAAAGTTTCTTTACAAAATTTTGCATGAACATAAAGCTTTAAAATTTTGATTTTGTGGCAACATTAAAAAACAAGAAGTTCTGTCAAGAACTAAACGAGCCTACTTTCCCGTACATCGACATCGGCATTCTAGCATCTGATCATTATTCTCTTGATTATCTAAGACTAAAAATTATGTCAAACATACCTTTAAAAGCAAAATATACCTCTCTCATCAGATGAAATAGACACATAAAAAGTAAATAAATGAATAAATAAAGTTTTGTCGCACCTTTTAAAGAATGTAACTGTTACAGTTCTTCCGTAGAAAAATTCCTCAATTGTTTTCAAAAAAAAATTAAAAGTACAAAGTACATCAAAACACATTTTATCAAAGAAAGAAAAAAAAAAGAAAAAAAAAGAAAAAAAACTCGTCCGTTGATAAAATGTCTCGAATTTCACTTTTAATCCGTTGCCAGTTGTTAAATATAAATAAAGAATAAAATGCCCTAGTGAATGAAACATTTTTGTTACAAAAAAATCGTCTGCCAAAAATAATAATAATAATAATAATAAATTCAATAAAACAAATGAATAAATAAACAAAAAATCGTCTGCACAGTCAGTCATTTTTTTTTTCGGACTGTTTACTCAAAAGTTATTAGGGGTGACAGCTTGCTTGAGCGGTTCAATGTTGAATGAAAAATTGTTCAAATCGGAAATGTAGATACGGGAATGAAGTATCCTTGAAAAGTTCTTTCCAACAAAAAAAAGTTTGTTCAAATCGGACTGTTCATTAAAAAGTTAGTATCGCGGGACCGGTTATTTGAACGGCTCAAAGTTGAACCAAAAATTGTTCAAATCAAAAAATCAAATATGGGAATGAGCTGTACCCGCTGAGATCTTTCCAACAAAAAAAAGTTTGTCCAAATCGGATTGTTCATTCAAAAGTTATTAGGGGGGACAGACAGACCGACCGACCGACCGACAGACCGACCGACACACAAATTCCCCATCTCAATACCCTACTTTCAAATTTTTAATTTTTCGATATTCATTTTACCTCTTTATTTTTTTTTAACTTGGCGATATTTTTTGGACTTGGCGATATTTTTTTTAACTTGGCGATATTTTTTGGACTTGGCGATATTTTTTCGATGCATTAAGCTACTTTTAATACTTTTTTCGTCTTTCTTTTATTTTTAACGGGAAAGTAGGCTAAAAAGAAACACGATCCTAAATTCTTACCTTTGTATTTAATCTTAAACTGTTAATTTGCTTCAAATTTATGTAAAACAATGCCTGTAATATTGAAAACATCTGCATTTTAACGTAAAATAACCATTTCTCAAGCCAAAAATATTAACTTTTAAATGCATTTGAATAACTTCTCTTTTTTTAGTTGAATTTGCTGCGCAATTCATTAAAATTCAGCTTTTCTAGCTTTGACTGATGCAAATTCATTTACCAATTCATCTAAGTTTAATTTTTCGACTTCCTCATGCTCGGTTGAAATTATTGCAAGGTTTGACAAACGCTCTTGTCCCATTGAGCTTCGCAAATAATTTTTTATTAATTTGAGTTTACTAAAACTTCGTTCACAAGAAGCTACCGTAACAGGGAGGGTTAGATATATCCTAAGCGCAATTTGAATATTTGGATAAATGTCTCCCAGTGAAAACTCTTCTATTTTTTCTAGTAGATCCAGTGGGGTGGCTTTGTCAAGATCCAATAGCTCTTTCGCTTGTAATTTGAAAGTGTCAATTTCATATGAAAGTTCAACAGAGTCAATGTCATTGGAATACTTTACGCTAAAATCAGCAGCATATTGTTTAAGATCCGTCAAAGACTCGTTTTTTAAAGCTGGACCTGTCAAAAAATAGAAATCGTCAGATATTGTAGCCATTGCTTTATATCTTGTTGTGAGTTCCGATAAGATGCGGTCCAAAACTGCATTAACCTCTCTTTTAAATTCGTTGATAGGACTGAGAGAGCACGAATCTTCATCTTCAGCTCCTGCACCTGTGAGTTTTCTAATTGCTATTTTTCTTCTTTTTTCAGGAAAATGGGCATTAATGCCCATTTCTTTCGCAGTTTCTGTAGCAAATGACATTTCTCTCTCAAGCCCTTCATCTCTTATTAGCTGAATGGTCTTCGAGAGTCCCTCTATCATTTTGCTTCCCGTACCGATCGAAACAGACTCTTTTTGCAGAGCTCTATTGATTTTGTCGATAGACACGAGGATTCTTTCCCAAATTTCCAAAAGACAGAGAAATTTGTAATTGATTTGTGTTATTAATCCCTGAGCTCCTACTGTAGTTTCTAAATTCCACTTCTCTCGATCTGTCATTTCGTTCAGAACTGAATATATTTCTTTCACTCTTCTCTTTAAAGCGCTTACAGCTCTTCTTTTCGTAGACCATCTTGTTTGACAGTGTCCTTTTAGAGTGATGCCACTGTTACTCAGTGCAAGTTGCCACCTTCTTGTTGAGCCCCTAAAAAAGTTAAACACGTTTTGAACAGTTCCAAAAAATCCAATCATCACAGGTGAAATCGCAGCAGCATGTGCACCTATCAAATTTAAACTGTGAGCTGCACATGGCACATAGCGAGCTTGATCATTTTGTCGCAAAATCTGGGCTTGAACACCATTATATTTTCCCGCCATATTACTGCCGTTGTCGTATCCTTGCCCCCGACAGTTGGCAATACTGAGACCAAACGCGCTTTCAGATTAATATATAAACTGAAATTATAGTAAAGCGCTTTCAAAACTGCTTTTAAAGTCACTGTGATTTAATTTCTGCTGTTAACTAACAATTTAAAGTTAATTGATAAATCAAATATAATGTTTAAACCTACGGTTGTTGTGAACGCATAAAAATAAATAAATAAATAAATAAATAAATACAGGATTGTGCCAATTAATGTAAAAAAGTGAATTCTAATAAGTTTTTATCACTCGCTCCAATCATAGAAGATTACAAACTGCAAAAATATTACACACGGATGCGTAATAAAATGTTTACTATTGTGTCTATAGTAAAAGAAACGTGGAAATATGCATTGAAATTCAATAATCGTTTCTAACAAATCTCTCCCCTCTCGACTTTGAGAAATACGTACCTACATACATTATTTTTTTGCTAGTTTTTGCGAAAGAAAAATTGTTGCCAACTTTAAAGCTATTTATGTTAGTGTAAAATCCCCCTACAAAACTATGTATCCGAACTGTTTTCAATATGATAACGACAATTTTACCAATTTTTTGATGTCGTGGAAAAATGATATTTCAGATGTATGGTAATTAATTGATATGATATCGGGGAACAAACGGCAAGAAAGGAACGGAAAAGGGCGGTTTGCTTCTTTTGATAGGATAGGCACGGTCAATTTCAGGTCAGCCTATTGGCGTCATATAGCTAAATTCTATCCTGTTAAATAGATCTGAGCAGTGTATCTAACTGAAATCCGCCAAAACATAATTCCAAGTTCTACGTGATTTGTGGCGCAGTGAGGGGAGCTTGCGCTGTGCAGGGCAGTCTGTCTAAGTTTGTATAAGGTTTATCGCTAAAAGAGTTGAGGTAAGACGAAGAAAAGTCAATCGGAATGGCATTCCCTGCCACGGGTAAAATTGCTAAAATTGCTATTTTTTTCTTTTTTCGACAATTGTTTCATTTTGTCCTCTAGCTCTTGTTCTTACGAGTTTTTTTTCTTCAACATTTTTCTACTATTAAAAAAAAAAAAATCGGTCAAAATGCCGCCCCTCTGGTTGCTGCGAGCTTTCTATCCTGTTAAATAGATCTGAGCGGTGTATCCGACTGAAATCCGCCAAAACATAACTCCAAGTTCTACGTGATTTGTGGCGCAGTGAGGGGAACTTGCGCTGTGCAGGCCAGTCTGTCCAAGTTTGTATAAGGTTTATCGCTAAAAGAGTTGAGGTAAGACGAAGAAAAGTGAATCGGAATGGCATTCCCTGCCACAGGTAAAAGTGTTATTCTTTTTTCGACAATTGTTTCATTTTGTCCTCTAGCTCTTGTTCTTACGAGTTTTTTTCTTTAACATTTTTCCACTATTAAAAAAAAAAAGGTCAAAATTGCGCCCCCCTGGTTGCTGCGCCCGTGGCAAGAGCCACTCCTGCCAACCCCTAGCTACGCCTCTGTTACTAGATTCGAGACACACAAGTTTGAAGAATCTACAACTCTGATTTAGTGGTCTCGCAAACAGTCATGTCTAAGGAGACTTCTAAAGAGATCAACTGCTATTTTCCTTGAATAACTGAGATTCTTTATATTCCCCTCCCTAAGTTTTTCATCTCTTGTTAAAAGCACGTTGCATCCATTGAGAAGGGGTAAAAGAAGGAGAAAGTGAAGTCTTCAGTTCTTGAAACAAAGATCCCAAGTCACGTGACATATTTTAAAGGAAAGTATTGGAAGAAGTCAGGCGTCTTTTAATGGTTTCATGTAAAGCGTGTTTCCTATTCGTCGAAGTTGAACCATGTGACTTGAGATTTTTGTTTCAGCTTTTCCTAAGCGAAAATTTGGATGTGCTCCCTCTAATTACTAATTCCTGCTCTACAGCTGCATCATATCTTGTCAGGGTTGGCAAAGGTGGACCCAACCCGGAAAACCCCCCCCCCGGGTTTTTCTGGGCAGGCCCACCAACAAAAACCCACCCGGGTTTTTATCAAAAGTGGGTTTTTGTCAATTTCTAAGTTATCAACAAATATAGTTAATATTAATATCTCATCTAAATTATACATAAACAATAAGTATTAAATTAGGTTTATTTGAGATAATTTTTCTTAGAGTAATTATTTATTTTATAAAATAATTATTATTTCTTCAATTTTCAAGTCATTGTCCAGAAAATTTTCCTAGCTATGATACTACTTTTTGTCGCAAAATACTAATTATTATTTATTTATTTTTGATAGCAAATTTCAAATTTTAAAATAAATTGAAAATGAACCATTGATAAACTTATTGTAAATGGAAAAATTGCTTAATTAATGTTTTATGATAATTTTGATTCAACACAGAAGTCAAATAATGACAAAATACTGCAATTTTTGCTTTTATTCTGGAGCCTGAAAAATAAAGTTATGCTCTTCATTTCTTCTAACCATACTGCATTTAGTACATGTTGATTTTCAAGTGCTGTATTATAGTGGTACCAAACCATTGACTTGAAGCATTAAACCCTTTCTTTGATTTGAAAAAAAACAAAGAAAATGCGTCCCACTGCAATTTATTACTACTAAAATATTATGACAAGCATTTATTAATAAATTTATAATTCTTGCAAAGTTCTAATGTTAACCTAGTTTTTTCTTTAAGAGTGTTTCAAAAAAAAAAAAAAAAAAAATCGATTAAGAGCCCCCTCCCCCATTTCAAATTAATCAGTTTTTTTTTAAATAGGAGGGGGGGGGGGAGACAATTCCCTTATCTCAGACACACTTATCATTGAGATATGCCTTATAAAAAAACATGCAAACGACATGACTAGATATTGAAGCAGGCCACTTAATGAGAAAAGATGATTATTTCTATTAATAAACAAGTGCAAATGGTTTTAATTTTTTTTCTGGTATAAATTTAAGTTTTGAAACTTTCACACCCTAAATATTCCTGTATTTGTAGTAAAAGTTTATAGCTGAAACCATTGTCCAAAGCTTTTTAAATATACACATTAAATATTACAATTCGGTTGATGATATTATTAATTGATAGTACCAAGGGACCGAGCCCGCTCGGTAAAGAAAAATCTGGTATGGACCCCACACTACTTCCTTTTACGTGTAAATTTCTTAGTAGTTGCCTTAAGTGTTAAAAAAAGTGCTTGGAGTTAGCAAGGTAACAATTCAAATATTTCCTCCCCTAATCTACCACGAAACAATGCAAAAAATATTTTACAATGGTTATTTTTCTAAATATTGCTGATTTTAATATCATTTAGTGAATTTGAACGCCAAGTTGAACCCAAATTCAAAAAAAAAAAAAAAATTTCGCCAAATTTGTCGCCAACTTGGCGATATGTCACCAAGTTGGCGTCAAACACTTGGCGACCAAAAGCTTGGCGACATGTCGCCAAGTGGTGGCGCCAATTCATATCACTTGAGTCTGTATTGAAATTAACATTGATTTACCCCAAAAAAGGGGTAAAAGACCCCTTTAGGAACATTCGAATGCAATCACAAGGGGAGGTGCACAACTAGACCCCCTCAGAGCCTACATACCAAGCTAGAAGTTTCTACGGCATATAGTTTTTGAGTTATGCGAGCCACATACGCACATACATCCGCACATACATCCGTACATACGTACATACAGACGTCACGAGAAAACTCGTCGTAATTTACTCGGGGGTGGTCGAAATTGATTTTTCGGCTGTTTGTATGTTGTTAGGTACATATGCACGTGCTGACAGGTCGAAAAAACTACGCGACATTCACTCAGGGGTGAGCAAAGTCAAAATTTAGACCGAAATTTGAGTGAAATTTTTTTCGTGATCACAATACTTCCTTTACTGCGTAAAAGGAAGTAAAAAAGAGGTTTGTAAACTTGTGTTTTTTGCTAAAATGCGAAGTACTTGTTTAGATTGCGAAGTACTTGTTGCAATTACGCATTTAAAACAGCTTATTTAAAACAGTGTTATTTGTTTTAAAAACACAACATTATTTAATCCATGCTCACCATAAAATCACACGCAATTTCGTTTCATTTGGCGCTGAAGACTCGGAAGGTGTTGATGAGAATGGATGAGAATGCATAGTCCCTGTTCTCCAGTACGCATTTTGTTCCAGTTGGTTTTGACTTTCATTTTACTTCACACTTCAAGGTTCCCCCCGTACAT
Organism: Uloborus plumipes; assembly: GCA_038373865.1. NCBI lineage: Eukaryota > Metazoa > Arthropoda > Arachnida > Araneae > Uloboridae > Uloborus > Uloborus plumipes. Next base: position 24,319 of record JAXGGA010010606.1, on the reverse strand, counting down.
ACCACAACTCGTGGTTTAACCGGCATGGGGCCCTGAAGAGCGCTTTGTTCATTTTTGAACCAGGCTCTAGGGCCGAGCAAACCCTTGGCCCAGCATCCCCCAGAGGTATTGTTTCACTTGGAGGATTTTATGACCACGAACATTTTTAACGTCCCTCAGCCATCATTAATGAAGACGGTGGATCTTTTATCGGCTGGGCTTCCTCTATATGATCGGCCCGGGACCCTGCGGTTACGAGTCCGACGACTAACCGATCGGACTACCGCGGCCCACACCCAATTCTAACTTTATTTTGATTGATCTTCTTTAAATTTCAAAAACAATAATAATTCTAACGTGTTGCCAAAACTCATTTGAAAAATACCATAAAAATTTAAATTTACGCTGATGTGATTAAATATGAAATCCATTGTTATAATAAAACGTGGTTGCTGTGAACAGTAACAATAAGAGTAATCATAAAGAAAATAGCGAAAGAAAGCTCGTCAAACTTTTAATGAAGGCACAAAAAACCGCGTTTTTACATAAAAAACGCAGATGTAGATGAACTCAAAAACCAAAACTTTATCTAAAGACAAAATTTTATCAAAATCGTTAGAGCCGCTTTCGAGATCCGAAATATTAATATATATATACCGAAATTGCTCGTCTAAATATATTAGATAGATGTAATTTTGTTTCGAAACTTAATATTTTAAGAAAATTGAATTTCATATTTATTGATTTTTTACCTGAAATATCTTACTAAACACTCTTGAGGAGGAAAAAAAGTATTTTAAAACGAACTATCACACTTTTATACTCAATTTTGAAATCGTACTTGAAAAGTAAAAAGTAATCTGATCTCCATATATTATTTCTCTAAGCCGAATCCTATACCCGGTCGAAACTCGCTCATTTCTTTATCGAATTGCAAGAAAATTTATGATTTTGAAGCTTATCCCGCGGGCTATTGACGAAAATTAGACCCACCCTCTAAAAAGTGTCGGTTCGTTTTTTATTCGAACTTCAATTTTTGGGCACAAAATTGACTCTATCTAGCGAAATAATTGTCGTATCGTTTCCAGTTTGATTTCATTCGAAAGATTAAAAAAAATGCGTTCTTTAGAACGTTTCTCCGCTAGCGCCGCGTAACGAGAATCTCGAAAATCCACGTTTAAGCGACTTATAAGCGATTGAAGTTTGAAAAAGTTAAATTTTTTGCTCAACTGTTAAAATTGTTATACCATTGTTGTTCAAATCAATTTTAAATGCGACATTTCAAGCCAAGGCTTAGCTCGGTAAACCTTAATTATAACTTTTATTGTTTCAAAATACTATGGTAGTTTGCGATAACGTTAGTATTTAGTTTAGTAGTAGCCTTGGGTATTTGATTTTAATATAGGGTATCACTTTTGTAGTAGTTGTAAAAGTGAACGTGTCTTTGATCTCTATGAAAAGTTGTCAGAACGACGGCAGTTGATGGCGATGTCGTGCAAACGTACAAGATTTTACATTTTTTTTTTTTTTTTGCGGAATTCCGCACGGGTTACCTAGTTTTTATATAATGTAAGTTACCATAAAATTCAACAGATGTCGGTGGACAATCATCACTGCTTTTATTCCTTGGCTTTTGAATAAATGAAACAGCCTGTATAAGACACTTATCTAGTGAAGCACTGCTTTAACGTTTCAACAACAATAACAATTTAACGTTGCCAAACACCATAAAATTTAAACTCGCGCTGATGTGATTAAATATGAAATCCATTGTTATAATTACACGTGGGTTGCTAAGAAACAGTAACAATGAAAGTAATTATAAAGAAAATGGCGACGGCATATTCTGACGGCACATACTAAAGCAAAACATCCAGGACCCTCAGGGGGAGGGGTGATAAATGTTATAAAATCGCTATTTTTCGCACTTTTTAAAAATTGTTTGACAGGGCTACAGACTAAACGGTAACTCGGATTGAGCTGTGCTTTTGCACCCACATTTATTTTGTCCCAAAGCTCGGCATAGGGGGTTTTTCGACCCCCCACCCCCTCCCCCCTCGTTTTTATTTTATGTATCTTTTCTCCCCTGGGGTCTTTAGTGTTGATTTTTGGTATGAATATTCTCGATGAGACATTGAGGACGTTTTCCCAAAATTTAGCCCCCGGGGTCATCGCACCCCGGAGTTATTAATGCTTAAAATTGGTCCGATTTCTATCTACTAGCTCTGTTCAACATCTGAGCATTTATGTTTTCATTGTTGGGCCACGAGGAAAGAAAACTCAATGATTTATAATTTCATCTGTTGCCAGTTTCTATTTGTTAACAAATAAAATATTTGTAATTGATTTTATTGCATAAGGCTTTTAAAAGGGATCTTCAATTTAGTTCATTTTAATATGAGATCGGCAGTAAGGGTTGGGGTTTTTTTTTAAACTTTTAATTTAATCGTAGTATTGTTAGCAACTAGCTTTGTTTTGCGTCGGTTCGGGTGGTACATTGTGATTGATTTCAAATTTATCCTAGACTGAAGAAGATCCTTGAACTTTTGCACCAAATGCATGCTGCCAAGAAAACCACAGATGTCGGACCGCCAAGAAAAATGTTGAAGGGAAAAAAAAACATGCAAAGTAAATTTTGAAGAGAAAAAAAAAAAACAGGCAAAGAAATAATATTAATGCAAAAACATGTGATATCTCCCCAAAAACAACAGTGTTGTAAAAAAATCCCCCGCCAAGAAAACCTTAAATACTCAGCCTTAAAAAGTTATGATATCGAGTTTTCCCGCCAAGTTTGTGCCAAACTACAACTAACCTGTATGTATAGTTCTTTTAAATTGTTTTCAGTCCTGCCAGGCGGGAAGTTTTTACTCATTAAGCAACCACCTCACAAGACAAAGCTTCCCGCCTGGCAAAACTGAAAACAATTTAAAAGAACTATACATACAGGTTAGTTGTAGTTTGGCACAAACTTGGCGGGAAAACTCGATATCATAACTTTTTAAGGCTGAGTATTTAAGGTTTTCTTGGCGGGGGATTTTTTTACAACACTGTTGTTTTTGGGGAGATTAAATGTAATTCAGAACTTTAACTTAATAAATATATTTTTATATGAATGAATGCATACATCAATACCAGCATAAGAAATAAAATTTTAACATACAAAAACCCAGAAAAGCCCGCAAAAACCCAGTAAAGCTCACAAAAACCCGGAAAAACCCGCAAAAACAAAGAAAAACACGAGTGGGTTGGGTTTTTGTAGAAAAACCCGGGTTTTTGCCAACCCTGTACCTTGTTTGGGAATTTTCCGGAGAATCAAGCTGACAAACAATTTAGTCGTCTGATAAAAAATGCACGGTTCATGCGTTGACGTTTAACTGTATCATTAAGAGCAAGAATCTGAGAGAGTGTCACGCCCGTGATTCATGACCTCTCAGATTTTTTCCAAAAAATTACCAAATGTTTATTATCTTATTGAAAGACCAAATCCAGAATGTTTTGCTCTAAAGTTGAGTTGTTTAGTTTTTATGGACGCCTAAAGTTGAAGGTGCGGCATCAAAAATTAAGCTGATTTTCAAGACATGGAAATTGCTGTGAGCCAAAACTCTTACCAGGAACTGTTTAACTCCAATTTTATTTTTATATATGGAATATAGAAGGTTGAAACTTTACAAAATAAATGTTAAATTTGTGGTAAGTTGCTGCCGTAAGGTCAGTGAAGGCCCTCAAAACAGGGCATTTTTGACGTTTTTTAGCGTTTTTGAGGTCCAAAAACAGCTTGTACATTTCAGTTGGCACGGCAAAAGTAGTGTCGTTTGAAAGACCAGTGTAAGCACTTTAAAATAATGTATAAATAACCGAGGAAAATTCAACGTGCTTTTAGTTGCGTAAGGCCGAAATATGAAAAATGTCATATTTTACCGATATTCAAACGGTCATAACTTCCTCTGCCAACAATATATTGAAATATTTTTTCCGCCAATGTCATAGTCTATTCTTTGTCTTAACAGAACAGTTGAGTCCTTTGAGGCGAAATGTGAAAATTTTTTTTACAAAAAATTTATTTTTTTCTGTGCTTTTTTTGTAAAAAAATTTTTCACATTTCGCCTCAAAGGACTCAACTGTTCTGTTAAGACAAAGAATAGAGCTTGACATTGGCAAAAAAAAATATTTCAATATGTTGTTGGCAGAGGAAGTTATGACCGTTTGAATATCAGTAAAATATGACATTTTTCATATTTCGGCCTTACGCAACTAAAAGCACGTTGAACTTTCCTCGGTTATTTATACATTATTTTAAAGTGCTTACACTGGTCTTTCAACCGACACTATTTTTACCGTGCCAACTGAAATGTACAAGCTGTTTTTGGACCTTAAAAACGCTAAAAAACGTCAAAAATGCCCTGTTTTGAGGGCCTTGACTGACTTTACGGCAACAACTTACCACAAATTTAACATTCATTTTGTAAAGTTTCAACCTTCTTTATTCCATATACAAAAAGAAAATTGCAGTTTAACAGTTCCTGGTAAGAGTTTTGGCTCACAGCAATTTCCATGTCTTGAAAATCCGCTTAATTTTTGATGCCGCACCTTTAACGTTAGGGATCCATAAAAACTAAACAACTCAACTTTAGAGCAAAACATTCTGGATTTGGTCTTTTAATAAGATAATAAACATTTGGTAATTTTTGGGAGAAAATCTGAGAGGTCATGAATCACCTCATAATGCTAGGCGTGACAGTTTCTCAGATTCTTGCTCTTAATTTCATTCTGCAAGATAACTTTATAATAATAAAAAAAAAAAAAAACAGATAATATTGAAAAACGATATCTTATCAAGAGTAACTAAGAAGTATTAAGATGAGTACGAATTTGAATTCAGTGCATTTACTGAAAATAAGGATAAACCTTTTAATTAGAATTTCAAAACTTTTTATATTTTGCTTATTAAATGTCCCGACTGGACTTAGAAGCACCGCTTGTATCAATTTAGTACTATGAATTCTAAGTGGCTGGAATCATGCTGGTACTTGAAAGTACTACTCCTTGTACTTTGCTGAGAGGTCGACAGACGGTACCTGCTATCGGAAACCGTTTTTTTAGGAACCCTAAGGCGTAAGGGGCCTTAGACCGCACTGATTGTCAAAATTTTTTTATTCGTTATATATGTTGTTTGATGTATTTTCAACTAAAAAAACCAAAATAATCTATAAAAATTCATTGCTAAATTAATTTGGGACATAAAGGGTCAAATGAATTTTAAAAAAATAAAATCTTGAGACGCACAACGTTTGAATGAATTTCTCATGAATTTTCTTACAGAACATCATACCTTCAGCCCTACTGATCTGCTTGTTCCTGATTGTCCACACAGATAGCATGCCACACCACTTCTACCTGCCACTTCGGACTCCACCACCGCCACCACCCTACGAGCCCATCCCGCACAACACGATGCACGCCATGTACTTCGACGCAACACGACAGGCCTACGTCCAGCATGCATTTGCTGTTCTCAAAGTCATGAGGGCAGAATGGATGAAAGCTCTGGAAAGAGTTGTTAAAATGCCATTCAAGGCTTTTAGTCTTAAATGAAGCATCGGTCACAGTTACACTGATCTGTTTCAACCTTGACTGTCCACACCGACAGTATGCCATATTGCTTCCACTTGTCGCCACGAACTTTGCCGTGGCCACCACCTTACGAGCCTATTCTTCGTAGTACAATGCGAACTTTGTACTGTCTGCCCACGGTTGCAATGGTGGCAGCTTTCAAATCTGCCTAATGGCGACATGGAGCTAAATTCGGCGCTGGATCTTTGAAGCTACTCTCCTATGATTCCAAGCTTGGTGCATTATTCGTTTTCATTAAAGTCAAATGTTCGTTCATTATGTCCAAAGTTGTTTTCATTCCATAATTAACCTACTGTCCGTCCGCGAAAGCCGCACCTAGCACTCGCTAACCATTCCACTTTAAAAAGGGCTGATGTGTTGTGAGTGAGAATTTTCCGAAGTTTTCAATTTAAAACTTGCACTTTTGCTATATCCTTTTGACAAATTCAACTAATAATGTATTTGAAATTAGCATCGTTCTACATCCATTCACAATATCCATTGAAAATACATCCATTCACATGGAATGTATTTTCTCTCTCCTGCCCTTTTCCTTTTTGTGTGTGAATGTTTTGGTGTGTTCTTGAATTGTTGTTTGCTATATAAACAGGTCTTTAAGGCATGTGTGTATTGCCCAAGTTGGACTTCACATCAAATTATTGTATAATTGGAAAAGTGAAGCAGCCCATCCCAAATTGCGAGACTTGCTGCCACGTGAATTGATATGTACCTTAATCTTTTGAATTATTTTGTGTTCACTGGAATCAACAAAATGTATAACAAAAATACGTAAAATACTGATCTATAGATGGCGTTGTAAACTGGCAGTATTTTACTATATCACAGTGCACCGCTGTTTCATTTTGCTCCACCTTCCTTTATTATTGTTTTTTTAAATAAAAATTCTGATTGTATAAATAAAACAATTTAAATACCTCGAGAGTGTATTGTGTGAATTTGTTTACCTGGATTAAATTAAAATATACATAATTCAGTAGCTGAGAAAATTAGAAATCTCTCTGGACACTAGCGCAGCCAGAATTTCCTCCTGGGAGGGGTTATTTTTTTCATCATAGCCATCCTTATGTGTATACATATCAATATATCACGATCAGATATATAACTTAAAAACATGAGTACAAATGCGACTGTTACCACTCTCTTTGCTGCACCGTAGCGGTTAGTTTTCGTATTCAAAAGTAATATTTACATATAGCTACGTAAAAGTACAAATTCATTTCAATATTCAAGGCTTGTTACTGTCGTATACATCAGAATCAGATGTTTCTGCATTACTATGTAGCGGTTTTTTTTTTGTGCATGTTAGCATAATTTTAGAAATAAAATCATTTTAAAGGATAATATGGAAATCATGTTACAATTGATTATTTGCCTCATAAGCGACAAAAAGTAATAAATACAAACGCCTGAATAAAAATATTGAACTCTTGTTTATTTACACACAAACAACATTTATATTTTAAAACTATGTTAGAGCAACACACTGCGAATTCATTTCACTGCATTCTACCGAATTCAAACGAATGTAAAACAAAGGAACAACAAAACCATTATAATATGGCTTCGAAAACGAGAAATATAAACGAATTATGATATTCAGGGCAATAATAATTCAAATGACATATATTTATCAGAGAGATATAAACGTACGAAAAGATAAATTGTTACAATATTTTAAAAATGTGCATAAAATATAAATGTAAAAAATAAAATAAAAGTGAAAAGAGGAAACATAAGCAAACTATAGACATGAGTTCTTTAACAATGGACTTTTGGGATCGGGATAAGAAATGAACCTTTACTGTTATATGGTGATTACAACTTACAAAGCAATATGTAGTCTGCACGACTTTTGTGCCAGCTGGTTTAGGACGTCATCTTCACTGATGGGAATTCGGTCATGGATGTAAGCCATAGCCAGTCCATTTAAACGCTCTTCACCAGTTTTATTTTTTAAGTATGTTTTCAAAAACTTTAAAGGCGAACCTTTCAGGCGTGCATGTCGTTACAGGAATTGTACCAGAAATGGTAACGAGAGACTTTACTGTTGGTGGAAGCTCAGCGTTGTAAAGCTTCAAGTGGGTTTTTTGGTTTTTTTTTTCTTTCACCATTTCTTGCCAAAGAATAATTTCCCCCAATGAATTTGGAGAGTCAAGCTTATGAAATTCCGCTAGTTTCATAACACCAGAAATGTCTTCCTCGCTCTTATCTATATTCTCCTTTAACAAAATCTGGAAGGGTGTTAAGATTTTTTCATGAGCTTCAAATTTTTCTTATAGTGTTTGAATAGTATTTTTTAGGAAAGGAATGAACAAAGATCGTCGGGAATATTCTTCAACCGTATCGGCTGGGACATTATCTCTCTTTGCCTGCCGCCATGCCATCTTTTCCTTTGAAATGGTGACATCTAATTCAGCACAAAGCTCACTTATTTTTTTGGAAAAATGAGAAAATGTTTGCTCTGCGTTACTTCTTATTTCATCCAGCTTTGATTTCACAATCATAGCAGATTTTACTGCAGTTATAAGGTCCAGATTTTGTGTCTGCAAATATATACTCAATGGCATAGTCAACGAAAATACGTGATCAACCACAAAAAGGCTCACCAAGAAGTCGCACTTTACTATAGCACTCTGAAGATGGTAGGCTTCGGAAGCTGCTTTTGTGTCAGCCTACTTTTGTATTTCCTCCAAGGATGAAAGTTGTCACTGCGCAGTGGCGCTCAACCCATTGAGTGGGGCAGATTCTCTTTAATTTTTCATTTTTTTTTTTTCGTTTCTTCAGATGCCGTTGCAATCTCAGTTGTTAACACTGTTTGGCGCTTCGGAGTGTTACAAAATTTTTGTGCCCTCTCAATAACACCAATGCAATGCCTAATTGCTTGAACAGGGCTATTGGCTAAACGAAAAATAATCGGCCGTCCTTGAACAATCGTCATCTGTCCTTTATTTCTTTCTTTTTTTTTAGGTTCAACTACAAAAGAAAAAAAAAATCATACCTTCTGGGGGGTGTTTTAACACCCAAAACCCCCCCCTCGCTGCGCCAGTGTCTCTGGATGAAAATCAGCTTAAAATTTCACTAGTATACCTGTGACAAAAAACGTTTTTGATTCATATTATTCCGCTTCAGTCAGTTATGTATAGTAAGTATAGGAAGAAACTGTACTTTTAAATGTTGCAAGTGGATTACTATATTAGAATGATAACTACATTTATTTATTTTAAGGATTTGTGCATATAGTAAATAACAGACCTTAGTACCAATATGTGTGACGCAGTGGCGTATTCCGGAGGTGGGCTGATAGGGCTGCAGCCTCCTCCGAAATTTTCCAAATTTTTTTTTAAATTTAAGCTGAAATCATTTTCATTCATTTTTATTGAATTTTTTTTCCTTTCTTGCTGAAATCAGGACACGAGAATTTCTTTTGAAAAACATTAAATGGGGCAAAATTAAAAGAAAGGGGGAAAAAAAGTAACTTCCTCCTTCTTCTTTTTTTTTATTTAATCTCTCCATTTTACTGTATGTGACGTGTATGGGTATCCTATTATTCAATTTTGTTGACATTTTCTTCAAATGTGTTTCAGAAACAATGATTAATTCTTGTTCATTCATCTAATTCTGTTAAATAAATTTCAACAAATGTGTGGTTGAAACCCAATATTCGGAATATAGTAAAATAAATGGCAAAATTAATGCTAATTAAGCTCAAATTTGCAAAAATATTGCATGCACTTGCTTCAGGAATACCTTCTTTAATAAAGAAAATGTTACAAATTTAAATTTTAATATTTTCTATTTACATCAAAACGCTTTACTTTTGTATTTTTTCCATTTGAAATTAGCATTGACAGCAAAAATTCGAAACATTATTTTTTAGCTGCATTTTATGAGATGCGCCGCCCCCTCCTCTCACAGAGTGTCCGCTTAGACCCCCCCCCCTGAAATGATTTGTCAGCGTACGCCGATGTGTGTGAGACTATGTATATCGCTCACTCTTTTCAACTGCACCATATCTAAAAAAAACATGATTTTTCAGGAGAGCGATTTTAAAGTTCAAAAGCAAGATATCATATGTAGTAAAACTGTATGCATAGCTACTGATTGAGCTTTTTTTAAGCATAAGGTTTTTTTCAAGAAAGTCTAATGGTTTTCTCCTGGTTTCAAGAAGAAAATGTGTAAAAAGTGTAAAGTTGAAAAAGTTTTGCTTTGTTTATGAAGTTTTAGCTTTGAATTTCGAAGAAAATGAAATATCTCAAAATATATCGTTATTGTAACAAATTGTTTTTCTTACGATACCGACAATACCGACATAAAAGTAAATAGTGCAATCTGGCTTAAAAATAAGAATAAAAATTGCTTTTTTTGTGTACAGCACTGTTTTTGGAACAAATAATACCACCTTTCCCTAAACGACACACAAGTTTCATGGCCAACGGATCAAGCACAACCCAAAATGTGATTCTTGAAAAAAACTCTGAAAATACTTGAAAATGGAAAAACGACTTTTGCTCTCTAACAGTGGAATATTAAGGTATCGAAATAACATGCAGGTCTTGCAGGCAACGGAATATTAAGTTATTGAAGTAATATGCAGGTCTTGAAAATCGAATCACAAACTGCTATATCTTATTTTAATTTCCATAAGTCTTTTATTTCTATGATACAAGCATCTAACAAGAAGTTCTGTCAAGAGCTAAACGAGCCTACTTTCCCGTACATCGACATCGGCATTATCGCATCTGATCATTATTCTCTTGATTATCTGAGACTTAAAATTATGTCAAACATACCTTTTTAACACTTAGAGCTGATTTCGAAAAGCAAAATATACCCCTTTCATCAGATGAAGTAGACACGTAAAAAGTAATTAACGAATAAATAAAGTTTTGTCGCACCTTTTAAAGAGTGTAACTGTTCCTCCGTAGAAAAAATCCTCATCGTTTTCAAAAAAAAAAAAAAAAAAAAAAAAAAAAAAAAAATAAAAAAATAATAATAATAATAATAATAAATAAATGAATAAATAAAAGTACAAAGAGCATCGAAACACATTTTATCAAAGAAAGAAAAAAAAAACTCGTCCGTTAATAAAATGTCTCGAATTTCACTTTTAATCTGTTGCCAGTTGTTAAATATAAATAAAGAATAAAATGTTCTCGTGAATGAAAAATTTTTGTTACAAAAAAAAAACATCGTCTGCCAAAAAAAAAATAATAATAATAAATAAAATAAAACAAATTTATAAATAAACAAAAAATCGTCTGCACAGTCAGTAATTTTTTTTTCTGAGCCTGCATTTCCGCCATGTTTGCGGAGTCGCAGTCGGAATCAGAGTCCTCATAGAAGATTACTCAGAAAAGTACGTTACAAACATTATTTATCAAAACCATTTTCTTACAAAGTTAGTTTGAAGGAAATCCGACTTTAAGTTCAGGATCAACATTCAACTTAAATTCCCCGTAGACGCTAATGTTAATTTTTTTTTCTGAACGGTTCAATATTGAACGAAAAATGGTTCAAATCAAAAAGCGAAATATGGGAGTGCATGGGAAAGCCTCTCCGAGATCTTTCAAACAAAAAAAAGTTTATTCCATTCGGATGGTTCACTCAAAAGTTATTAGGTGGGGAAAGGTTGCTTGAACGGTTCAATGTTGAACGAAAAAGTGTTCAAACTGAAAATTTTAATACGGTAATGAAGTATCCTTGCTGAGATCCTTCGAACAAAAAAAAGTTTTTTTAAATCGGACTGTTCACTCAAAAGATATTAGGGGTGACAGCTTGATTGAGCGGTTCAATGTTGAACGAAAAATTGTTCAAATCGAAAATGTAGATACGGGAATGAAGTATCCTTGAAAAGATCTTTCGAACAAAAAAAAGTTTGTTCAAATCGGATTGTTCACTCAAAAGTTAGCATCGCGGGACCGGTTGTTTGAACGGTTCAAAGTTGAACCAAAAATTGTCGAAATCAAAAAATCAAATATAGGAATGAGCTGCATTCGCTGAGATCTTTCGAACAAAAAAAAATTTATTCCATTCGGACGGTTCACTCAAAAGTTATTAGGTGGAGAAAGGTTGCTTAAACGGTTCAATGTTGAACCAAAAGTGTTCAAATTGAAAATTTAAATACGGTAATAAAGTATCCTTGCCGAGATGCTTCAAACAATAAAAAGTTTGTTTAAATCGGACTGTTCATTCAAAAGTTATTAGGGGTGACAGCTTGATTGAGCGGTTCAATGTTGAACGAAGAATTGTTCAAATCGGAAATGTAAATACGGGAATGAAGTACCCTTGAAAAGTTCTTTCCAACAAAAAAAAGTTTGTTCAAATCGGGCTGTTCATTAAAAAGTTAGTATCGCGGGACCGGTTTTTTGAACGGCTCAAAGTTGAACCAAAAATTGTTCAAATCAAAAAATCAAATATGGGAATGAGCTGTACTCGCCGAGATCTTTCCAACAAAAAAAAGTTTGTCCAAATCGGAATGTTCATTCAAAAGTTATTAGGGGGGGGGGGGACAGACAGACCGACAGACCGACCGACCGACCGACCGACCGACGCACAAATTCCCCATCTCAATACCCTACTTTCAAATTTTTAATTTTTCGATATTCATTTTACCTTTTTATTTTTTTAACTTGGCGATATTTTTTGGACTTGGCGATATTTTTTTAACTTGGCGATATTTTTTGGACTTGGCGATATTTTTTAGATGCATTAAGCTACTTTTGATACTTTTTTCGTCTTTCTTTTATTTTTAACGGGAAAGTAGGCTAAAAATGAATTACTCTAATTTATAATGTATACGATTTTGAAAAATATCTTCTATATTTATTTATAGTATTTCATATCCATATTTTATAAAACATGTTTGTTTTGTTTAGATATGCTGTATGATTGCATAGGATATAATAAATAATTTTGACAAATTTAACAGTATTGATTGAAACTTTATTCGATTTGCTGTTTCATGATACCTTTAACATTACAAGCTTATGTTATTCATTGACCCACAGAAAAAGCATAACTTTCGTCAGACAGCCCTAATACTGCCATATTTTAAATGCTTCGATCTTGAAAGTAATGTTCAAGTGTAGTAATTTTGCCCAATTATATTGCGTAGATCTTTTTTTTTCTGAAGAATCCCCCTCCCCTCCTCTCCGTATCGATTGATCAACAAAGCACGGCGATAACAACGGTTTAATTTAAATTGCTCTCTCCAGTATATTGCATTCTCGTCTTGAGGGCAGGGTTGCCTATAGGGGGGGGGGAGATTATGGTGCAAGCCGCACCATCAAAAAGGGGGGGGGGCTTTTTAAAAACTAATTCATTTATTTATTTAAATTATTTATTAATTTATTTTTTAAATTTAAATTATTTAAGGATTTTTTTAAATAAAAATTATTCATTAATTTATGTTTAAAGTTTAAGTTACTTCTTTTTTTTTTTTAATGTTTTTTACTAATTAATTAATTTTTTTTGTGTGCGGGTGTGTATGCTTGGAATGTCTGGAAGCGAAAAAAAGCGATTTTAATCTGCGTATAATTCGAAATTTAAAACAAATAATATAAAAAAAAAATAATAGTTATAATTTTAAAAGATAAATAAATAATATAAAAAAAATAAATAAAATAAAAAGAGAGGTAAAAACAAAAATAAAAAGCACAAGAGGGTTGTGAAAAACTTTGGGGGAGAATTTGCGCCACTTAGCTTGTCGGGGATGGGCACCCCTGTTTGATGGTACTGCTAGTTCCATAAATATAGAAGTAACTTTCATAAAATATTTTTGCTCATCTATGTCTATTTTTTCATCAAACCAAACAGAGCGTAGGTACATCATTTACGCTTCATATAGCTTCAATTATCTTCTGTCTAAATTAACAGCTTGATGTTTCACAAGTATTAACTGAAACACAAACCATGTGGCTACGTCCATGAAGCAAGACTTGATGAACAAAATGTCTCAAACCGGGGGGTCTTCCAACATATCATGCTCTTCAAAAGATTCAAATGTCTCAGTCGTTACCCCGACTGCTTCCGCTGTCGCCTGTGTTGACGACTGAGAAATCTCCACCCAAAAAAAAGTCACAACTGGTTGATCATGCTAATAGAATGACCAGGAACCTTGACTTTCGACTCAGATCAGTGATTGGGACATAATGGAATGCACCCACGCCACCTTTAAGTGTCGGAAACGAAAGACTCCCACAATGAAGAGCCACTCCAACAAGTGAGGGGGTCAACAGTAGACACACGCGATATCCAACGTGGATCATTAGATTTCGTGTCTTTGGCTGGAAGCATCGCTGGCGAGGTAAGTCCCAACCTTTCTGATGTCCATACCCTCCTCGAATTGATAATTTGGCAGATGCAAATGTAGATACCATGCAAACGCAAATCGATGTCGTTAAAAGCATAGCCAGTCGTTACTCTTATTTAATTTTTTCGATTTTCACGAGTCGCGTACTGCATGTGAATATAATCCTGGTGAAACCAGGTTCTCTTTTAGCATACTTAATGGTTTTAATCCAAATTGTACCCATGAAGCGATGAAATATAAAATCAAACATATTATTCTTAGTTTCCTTCATAACTTGTATAAAAATAATTTTAAAGAAGAAAGCAACCAAACTGTAAACGTGCTCTCAGGATTATGATAAAAGTTTATTTAGTAAACGGTTTTCTGTTATTATGCTGAATTTGTTAATTAATTTTAGCTTAGTTAATATTTGGAGACCATTGAACAGTATCGGTGTACATGAAAGATATTAAAATGCAAACAGAATCTGTTTCTCATTCTATATGTTTCATTTACGCATTTGTATTAAGACTGTTTTAAAGAAAAACATAAACCTTTGTCCAGCATCTCATATACCTCTAAATTTGCTCTTAGATTTACTTTTATGTATTACTTATTCAAAGGCTTTCTTTTCTTGAGCTCAATTAATTATTAACCAGCTATTTTTACCGCTAGTAAAAATCATAGATCACAAATGCCCCCAGTCCGTCCCAACTGCTGCAATTTTCCACTGACATGATAAATCGATACTCTTTAACACGCTGGGGACCGCCGACGAGGGTCAGGGGACCGCCGACGAGAGGTCCTGAACGTTCATATTGCTACCTTCCAAACATGTTTCTTGTTCTGCAAATTTTGTCTTGGCAAATTTGGCGACAAGATTAAAATATTGCATTTTTGATGACTGTCTCTTCTCAATAGATGTAGGTTATGTGTGTCAATGCTCCTGCTTTACAATTTGGTAAAATTCAGAATTTTATTCAGTAAATTGATTATTCGCCCCACCTGAAAAATGAATTTGGGGTGCTTCTGGTTTTTGTCGACTACGGATGGTATTTAAGGAGATAATAGCCTTTGAAAATCAAGAACTTAATACATAAATGAAATGCAGTAAACTCTCGATCATTCGCGGGACATGGTGGCACGGAACTACAGATAAGCGAATGCTTCAGATGATCCGAAAAATGCATTAAAAACGATACAAGTGTATAAAATACCTACACAAATTAATAGCACTCAAACATACATTTAAACTACAGCTAAAAACTATAACATTAAATGTAAAAAATATCGTTAAAAGCTAAATATGAACAATTACACAATCATACATTGAAAAAATAAAATACACTGCTCGACATTGAAAATGCAACACCAAGAAGGAGTGGTCAGAAATTCATGCAAATTTTACCGTAGGCGTACGTCACTGAGTTATGCAAATGATATGAAATGCGCAGCTCTCCGACGCACGTGAAGTAAGATATAAGAGAATGAAGTTGAAAAGTGGGCTATGTTCATGTTGGTTTTTCTGCCAGACTAATTATCGCAGAAATTTGGTTTTTGTCTGGAAGGATACGTGTAATAGGAGGAAATGCCACGCCGTCCTCAACGAAGACACTTCCAGCATATAGACGACTTTACAAGGGGTTTGGTGATCGGACTGAGAAGGGGAGGTTGGTCCATACGTCAAATTGCAGCTGATACCCACATGGATGCAAGCACTGTGCATCGGCTGTGTCGGAGATGGTTGGAAAGAGGAAATGTAGCCACATTGAGGGGTGCAGGTGCATCCAGAGTGACGTCAGACCGCTTGGATCGACGGATTCACCGACAAGCTGTGGTGGACCCGCAAGTCACTTGTACGTCGATTCTGCAGCACGTGTCCTGGATGTTCCTGTGTCGACCAGAACCATTTCCCGTCGACTGGTTGCACGTGGCCTGCAATCACGGCGCCGGCTAAGAAGACTGCCATTGACCTCACAGCACAGACTCCTACGTTTGGAATGGGGCCGGACCAGAGCGACGTGGATGGCAGAATGGCAAACCGTAGTGTTCTCAGATGAATCCCGCTTCTGTTTGTCCAGCGATAGTCATCGCATACGTGTGTGGCGTCGACGTGAAGAAAGATCGAATCCGGCAGTAACTGTGGAACGCCCCACAGCGCGACAACGGGGCATAATGATTTGGGGCGCTATTGCATACAATTCTGTATCACCTCTAGTTCGTATTCGGGGCACTATGACGGCCCAACGATAGATATGTAGATAATGTCCTGCGACCGGTGGCAATCCCCTACCTTCAGGGTCTGCCAAATGCAATTTTTCAACAGGATAATGCCCGGCCTCACATTGCTCGAATCAGCCAACATGCTCTACGAGGTGTACAGATGCTTTCCTGGCCACCATACTCTCCTGACTTGTCACCAATCGAACATGTGTGGGACGTGATTGGACGCCGTTTGCAGAACCTGTCACTGCCTCGTTCAGAGGCCGAACTGTGGCAAATGGTTGAAAGGGAATGGAGTGCCATCCCTCAGGACACCATCCGCAGGCTTATTGACTCCATGCCTAGACGTGTTTCTTCGTGCATCGCTGTCCGCGGTGGTCCTACTTCTTACTGAGCCGACGCCGCCCTCGCTCTAAATTTTGCTTATTTATTTTGAAATAAATATCACTTATTGTTCCATGCTGTCTCTGTCTTCTTACCAAATTTCATCAATTTCTGACCACTCCTTCTTGGTGTTGCATTTTCAATGTCGAGCAGTGTAAAATAAAAATTAAAAAATAAATCCCTAAAACATTAAAATTTTTATAAACACATACCTTAAAATTTTTACAAAAATATTCGGAAATTGAAATTATTTTTGAAAAATGAGAAAAATTATTTTCTTTTAAGAATAGGAGAGTACTGGACAACAGAAAAATGCATAGAGTTGTATAAAAAGGGTAACACTGTGTTAAAATTTTATTTTCATAATTAAAAAAAACCTTACAGGTTAATTTAGCTCAATGTTTTTCTTTTTTTTTCTTTTGTGGGTCTTAGCTTTAGTCTTATTACGACGCTGAAGAAAAGGAAGGTTGTCTTTGTTTTGGATCCAGATGTTCATTTAAATACGGAAAGAGTTGTTACAACTTTCTTGCCATTCCAGTTCTCGAAGATGAAGAAAATACACAAACATCTTGAGACAGAACAAAGACCACATTCTTTTCCTGCAGCTTAGCTATAAGACCACATCTTATCAAGATCTACAAAAGAAAAAAAAAAAGAAAAACATTGAGCTAAATTAACCTGTAAGGTTTTTTTTTAATCATGAAAATAATATTTTAATGCAGTGTTATCCTTTTTATACAACTCTATGCATTTTTCTGTTGTCCAGTGCTCCCCTATTTTTATTAGAAAGCAATTTTTCTCATTTCTGAAAAAAAATTTCAATTTCCGAAAATTAGTTTTTTCTCAATTGTAAATGAAATATTGAACCTACAAACTTCTTTTTAGGCTTAAATGAAAGCTGATTAGATGTATTGTAATTAAATGTCTATATTTTGTATTGTAAAATAAGAATTTATGTCAATATTAGGTTCAATATGATCGAAGCATATTTATTTCATTTTTCGCAAAAAATGACAAATTGTTGAAGTACGATATCGCCTAAACTGTTCATCCTACAGAACTCCACTTGAGCTTAAATTGTTGTAAATTTAGTTTTCTTCAAAATGGGTATGCACACGTATCATCAAAAGTTGCATAGTTCGGGAGTGATAGGGGAAAATCTGAAAACAGTCAGGATAAGACCACAGTCAACAAGAACCATCATAAAAATAGCAGAAAAATGGGTGAAAATGACCTGTAAATTTTTTTTTAATTTTCAAAATAATGTTTTAATATAGTGTTACCCTTTTAATACCTCTCTATGCAATTTTTTATTGTCCACTGCCCTCCTTTTCTTATAAGGAAACGATTTTGCTCATTTCTCAAAATTTTAAATATTTATTTTTCGCTCTTGTAAATGAAATATTGAGCCTACAGACTACTATTTGAACTTGAATGAAAGCTGATTAAAATGTTGTAATTACATGTTCATTTTTTGCGTTGTAGAATAGGAATTTATGTCGATATTTGCTCTAAAATATGATCGAAGCATAATTTTTTCACTTTTCGCAAAAAAACACCATTTTTCAAAGTACGATATCTTCTAAACTATTCGTCTTACAAAACTCCACTTGAGCTTAAATTGTTGAAAATTTAGTTTTCTTCAAAATGGTATCCACACGTATAGTCAAAAGTTGCATAGTTTAGGAGTTATAAAGGAAAAACTGAAAAATGTCCGAAAATTTCAGCTTTTCGCGAGTTTCGCAGCGAGAACAGGTTTTAGAAAGGTGCAAACTTAGATTTACACTACCCTAAGGGACACAAACAACATATTAAAAATTCAGAACTACATCGTGCTTTGCGATTTTAGCTCTTTTTTTTTGCATAGATTGACTGGGATAAATATATTTTGAAAATTATTAAGGGAAAAAGAACGAAGCTAATTTTGTGCCAAATTTTAAGAAAATCGATCGAACGGTTTTGGCGCTACACTGGTCACACACAGACAGAAAGAACTCGAGAAGTAATATAGTAACATGTTCAATCCAATGAGGCATTTGCAGGGTGGAATTTAGTTCCATGCCGCTCCTAGGCAGATTTGAAAAGTTAAAGGACCATCAGTTTCATGAATAATTATATAGGTCTGCCCCGAGCCTCCCTAGCCGCGGGGCCCTGGCCAGTTGCCTGGATTGCTCGGCCCTGGAGCCGACCCTGCCCATAAGTACTGGTTACTTACACTCGAATATATCATAATTAAAAGCCAACGTTTAAAATATTCTGGGAAGTACAAATATGCGTGAAAATGTTTTACTTGTTCAGTAGATAACACAAGAAAAAATACGAAAAAAGTCTATCATATTTAAGAGAATCAATTCTTAGATTGGTATAAAAATTAAAAGGGTGCGAACGTTTTTGTCTCCAAGGAATTTCATGTGAAAATTACGCTTGAAACTGGAATAAAAAAAAGGGGGGGGGGGATCAAAGAAAAAAGCTTTTTTTTTGTACATATCTACGGTACAGAACAAAGCGAATCATATGTTTAATTTCCCTTTTCTTATAAATAGTACTGAAAAAACGGAGAGACAGCTTTCAAAGCAAAGCTCAGGCATTAATACAGTTATTTAATAATGAATTTAAAGAATATAAATAAAAATACGTTTTCCTTATTTAGTACTATGGAGTTGTAATAATAATTCTTATTTATGTGCATACAAGTACATTAGCAAGTAAGGCTTGACGACATGAATTCCGGGAGACGGGTTGGAGGAGGAAGTTTTGACACTAAAACGCTTTAATTTTGCCCCTGAAAGAAGGTTATGACAAAAATGTAAAAAATGTTCTCAAAATGAAACTTTAGCTATGCTAACAAACAAGCATTTTAAAATTTTTGTTGAATTTAGAGTGTTCCAGTTGAGAAACGATTTATTTTTGCAAATAAATCCTGTTCCATTTCTTTGAAGAGTATCAGTTGTCGCTATATTTGAATGATTGATTGTGCGTTATTGTGTTTATATCTTTTTTTACACACGATGGTAAAAATGCAACGAAAATCTTTTACTATGTTAGTATAAATTGATATTGCGTGATGTATATGAAATACTGATGGAGTAATAAAAACTGAAGAGAAGCATGTAAATTAGTTTCACTTCGGTCGGCACTCCCGGAGTCGACACCACCTGCTCTTTTGCTATTTTACATATATTAATTTTTGGCTTAAAGCACTTCCATCACTTTTGGTCGGATTTGTAAATTTTAATATTTTTTCCATTATAGCTACTGCAAACATGGATGTTACTTTGTATTAGGTGTATTTTGAAAGTAGGTTTTCCAGCCTGTTTCATTTATTCCAGTGTTCTTGTCATGATATCATCGCATGGACTGTACCTACTTTTGTTTTACCTGGCTTTAACTGCAGCTGTAGAACTTCAGAAAAAGGACGCGGATGTCCAAACTCACAGAGGCATAGGACTAGAAGAAGTAGTTCTGTTTGTAATAGGTAAAAAATTTCTTGTTTTGTCAAATGTGTCTAATTCACACATACCTATTAATATGGCATGGTATTGCTTATGAATACCATGATTTGCAAGCAGTGCGGTGCTTGCAAATCATGGTATTCGTTCCATCCTAAAATTGCAAAATACTGCTTTAAGGATTGTATCTCTTGCATGAAATTTTTTTGTTTCAACTGGAATCAATTATTACTTTCTCCAGAAAACTCGCTCTTATACATTGGTAGCACTACTATTTCCGGTCGTTAAATTGTATTAAGTGACTTAAGTCAGGAATTAACAGATCCTAAAGGTTTCATATCTCCACCAAGCGCAAATATTTTGATGAAACTTACTCAGGATTTTCCGGCCCCTATGCATAAGAATTTACGTGAATAATTTAACTTACTTTACTACACTGTAAAAAATATATGTTGTTTCTACAGTATAATACTGCTAATATTACAGTACCAAATTACAAAAAATGCTACTTTTACAGCAA
Organism: Uloborus plumipes; assembly: GCA_038373865.1. Taxonomy (NCBI): domain Eukaryota; kingdom Metazoa; phylum Arthropoda; class Arachnida; order Araneae; family Uloboridae; genus Uloborus; species Uloborus plumipes. The sequence continues at coordinate 3,843 of JAXGGA010010606.1, read as the reverse complement.
TAAACTAAAATTGATAATTTTACTTGAATAAATTGTAAAATTGCTAATTTTACTTTAATGAACTGCAAAATTGCTGCCTTACAGTAATAAACGGTGAAATTGATAATTTTAAAGTTTATCACTATGCATTTTATTGTTTTAAACTGGAACTTCTGCTTCCAGTATTAAACTTTTGTTTTTACAGTATAATGCAGCTAATTTTGTGGGAATAAACAGTAAAATTGTGGTAATAAACTGAAAATTTCTGCTTTACAGTAATAAACTGCAAAACTGCTAATTTTTCAGTTTATTACTGCGCATTATATAGTTTTAAAATGGAACCTCTGCTGCCAGTATTTTACTGTGAAAACAGTTTATTTTTTGCAGTGTACACACAAAAACATTGCCCTTCTTCTGCATCCAGATTTTTCTGCTTGGTTTACGTTGACATTTCCAGCTGTACAATGTACGGGTTAGCAATAGTATTGTTATTTCCAGCTCTTTGTCATTTGAGTATAATTGAAGCTCTATATTCTGTTATCATGTTTTAATGTAATTACACTTATTAAGTTAAATGTTATATATTTTTTTTCTTTTTCAGGTTTAGGTTTTGCTACTCTTCTTGGTCTAGCTATTGTAGTTGGTCCATTGTTTGCATTGTTCTACACATCTCTTAATGGCGGTTCCTTGCCTTTCGGAGGAGTAAATGGTTCGATTCCACCTCCAAGTTCTCCTGGAACGTCTAGCAGGCGTATGATGATGGAAAATGGGAGGTCTGCAGGCATTTTGATGAAACGAATATTAGAACAGAAATTGGTGGACAGTATTAGAAATCTCGATATTGCTTTGCAGAAGTATAATAATATCTAGCAGAGAACTGTTGGTAAGTTCTTTAAAACTGTGTCGAAAACAAATGTATACTATCATGAATCACAATTAATTACACTCTCAAATATAACATAAATCTGACACGAAGAATTTATTTGTATCAGGGATGCACAGATTAACAGGCAGTACCGATTAATCGGCCATAATTGGCCCAATTTTAAAAGAGCGAGCTAAATAGCTGAAAGTATTCACCTTTCGACCAACCCTAACTTCTTTTCCCGAGAAAGTTCTAACACTTAAACATCGGTCACCGAACTTCATTTTCTTTTTGTATGTAACCGTTGTGCCGGTTTATTTACTTTAGAGTTAAAATGAAATTATCTTACCGGTCTGAAAAGGTACTCTTGGTTAAAACTACATTGTTGAAATGCGGTCAATGTTTGAACACTTTAAAATCTTTTCAAGCACTGAACTTGTTCAGAACAATTTTGAACAGTCAGACGTTGCCAAAGGGTGAAAAAAAATACTTTTTGCCATAATTCTTGCCACACAGCAGGCGTTTTCTTTCTTTTTAATTTTTTGATATCGATACTAGTTTCCTAAAAACTTTCATAAATGGTTTTTGTAAGATAATAGATCTTTTAAATCATCAGTTTTTTAAAAATATTTTACTTTTTAAAATTTTTGAAAGACATGAAAGTTTTGAGCACCAGCAAGTAGTATTAACAGTCAAGTCACTTTAAGTAGTTTTAAAACATATAAGTTGATTAAAAATGTATTTAAAAAAATTGAACGTCTATGTTTAATTTTTAAGAAACTAGCAAATTTATTTCGAAAAAAACGTCTAATTTTAAATGTAGAGTTAGAGTATAGTGAATGTTTGAATTTTGCCCACTATAATGTGCATGTTTTCAAACTTTACGTCAGAAACCAACTTTATATTTAAATGTTTCCCTTTTCTCTTTTTTTTTCACTTCCCCCTCCTTTTTGCTTCTTTTTTATCAAAAATCCAATCCTGATTTTTATCAATGTAATACATTTTCATAACTATTTGATTCAAAGGTAGTTTTTTTTTAAACTTTGGAGTAATTTATTCACATCTAAAGTGCGTAGTGTAATGTTACAAAATTAACTAATTTTTTCGAAGAATATTCCCAAGAACATTCTGGAATTTTCTTAAAATACTATTACTGAGAGGACTGGCTTATGAACATTGAAGTGGTTTAGTAGTTTGGCTTAAAAAAAATCCCTGTTGCTTTGGTTCATTATCTCTACTATGAGGTCACTGGTACACATATTCACGATAAATTAGTCTGTATAGTTGTTTAGAAAATCTTTCGGAGCGATGGGAGGGGGGGGGGGGTCATCGATGGCGATGTTTCTGAAACATCAATGTTTTAACAAGAATATCGATTTTCTACCTTTTTTGTTCTTTATTTACGTTGATTTTTTAACTTCAAATATAAGAATATCGATGTTTGAAGTTATATGGCTTTTGGAATATCGATGTTTGACTTTCAATGTTTTTGTGTTAATGATTTCATGTTTGAATGAAAAATATCCTTAAAAATATACAGTTAGGGGGGAACCTTTATTATTAGTTAGTTATTACGAATCTATCATATCATAAAGAGTTTTCTACTGTTATTTGCCTATAGAAGAGTAGACTTATGTTACAGAAGAGATAATGCCTCTTTTTCCAGTGGACTGTTAAAAAGAATACTGAGTGTTTGGAAATTTTTCCCGAAATATAAATATGAAGTTTTTTGTTACAGTTTTGCTTTATGTTATATACGAACCTATATTAATTGTCCTTTGTTCTTAATAGGTCATTGATTTACAAAACTGCAATTTTCCTTTAAATCTGAACTTTGTATACATTTCAAATCGTTATAAACACTAATAATTTTTGAATATGATTTGAGTTTTAATTTGTACAGTTCTTCCATGTAATTTCGTTAGAGGTAAGTATACTAAAGTAATCATTTATTATGAATTATATATTTTTTCTCTTCTTCACGTTTTTTTAAAATTTTTTGTGTGTGCATGTTATCAACTTAGAATAGTTTTTCAAATCGCTCTAATTGATTAACAATTCACAGTCTCTCAACTTACACGGGCGCCAATCTTTTGGGAAGGCAAATATTCTGAATTTTCCGAATGGAGATCTTGCCGAATGATAAAATATGAGTATGCATACATAAATACATCCAGTGGAAATTTAAATTTGGACATTTAAAAATTACAGTCCTGTTAACAAACCCACCGAATCGTCTGACAAAATTTTACAAATAAGGACATTTTTGGAAGGGTATAAAGACCTCCTTTGACCACCCATCGGGGCACCGCTATTAGTTTTATATATTAAATAACTTTTTTTCAGTTTTTGTATTATTCAGGAGGAAATTCAAAATATGTTGTGAAATTATGAAAACTAATTTTTATTGCTATTTCAATTTTTTTGTATTATAACTGTATTTGTTTTTATAAGTAAGTAAATTATTCCTTCGTATTACTTATAATTTGGAAATGTAAATGATTCGTTATCGTTATCATTATTCTTAAAGATTTTTTAAAAAAGTTTGAGAATCTGCTTGGTTAATAAATTGGTTACTGCAGTTCCAGCATTAAAGCAATTTTTTAGAGATTATTATGTAGGAAAACCTTAAAAAGTTCGATGTCTAAAAGTATCGATCGAAGATCTATGCATCAATGTCATCAATGTTTTAATTTTGAACATCAATGTTTTGAAACATCGATGCGTATTCCTTGGAGCCGCACCATTAGTAGGTATTTCTGCCGTATCCTACATCTGTTTAGTGTGACCAAACAAATCTGATTTTGCACGGCACAAAATAATCAATCTAGATCACACACAGTGGCGCATTCAGGGGGTGGGTTGATAGGGCTGCTGCCCCCTCTAAAATTATTTAAAAAAAAAGAATTTAAAACATTTTAGCTATTACCTTTTTTTTTTCTTTCTCCTGAAATCGCGACATGAGAAAATTTTCCCGCAGAGAAAATTTCAATATAGGA
>JAXGGA010010605.1:0-46074 GCA_038373865.1 Uloborus plumipes | reverse complement strand
TACACCCAAACTATAAAAGTTTGTGAGAATGGCTTGTTTTGCGTCACTCGGTTATTGTGTAATTTCGGGGGCATGTAAGACTGGCAGGTAGCATAATGTCAACAACCCCTTTAAACCTATCTTAAAAACTGAGAAATTGGGAAAAATCTTCGTTGTGTATTAAATTTGCTTTTTTTTTTTTTGCATCCACCTGTTTCTGGTTCGTACACTGCAAAAAAAAAATCCATCAAACTTACGGAAAAAAAAAAATCCGTCAAATTTACGGAAAAAAACTGGCAGCCTAGGCTGCCAGTTTTTTTCCGTTTATTTAACAGAAATCTTCCGTAATTTTTTAACAGACTCTCCGTTTTTTAGCGGAATATCTCTGTAATTGCAACAGTTTTTAACCGTTTTATTAACAGATTTTCTCCGTAAAGTGATGAAATCAACCTGTTATAAAAACGGTTAAAAACTGTAGCAATTACAGAGATATTCCGTTAAAAAACGGAGAGTCTGTTAAAAAATAACGGAAGATTTCTGTTAAATAAACGGAAAAAAACTGGCAGCCAGGCTGCCAGTTTTTTTCCGTAAATTTGACGGATTTTTTTTTACAGTGTGGAGTCACTTCACTTGAATGCAAAACTTCAGTTTAAGTAACAACACGTCATGGATAGCAAATATGGAGTTCTGCTGTTTAATCCGCAGAATATTTAAAAGAATTTGGATGGTCCAGACAGCTCACGACACTAGTGGCAATATATTAGAAAAAAAGACAGCCCAAAATTTCACATTCTATAATGGCATGGGTTAAGTGCTGCCTTTTCTCAAGGTGGCAAAACATGAACAGCCTTTCTTAATTGAGGATGGAAAAAGAAAACAACCAATTATTACCGGATTGTAGTAAAGTGTTGTTTGTAATAAATAGCAGTTAGACAAATTATTAATTTTTTATTTCAAACTCAACAATTGTTTTTTATTCTTTTTAAAGCGCTTTTATTGAGGGAAAACCGGAAAATTAAAATTCCACTCGTAAGAATTTTTTGTAAAAAAATCAGGTTTTAGCTTAAAGTTTACTAAAAAATAAGGAGCATAATGTGTGTTCACCAATTTAAACAATTCTTTATTTTTAACTGTAAATGAATTTATTCGAACAAAAGTTTACCGCAGTCTACATATGAAGGGCCAGGGGAAAAAAAGATGAAAGTCAATTTTTCGTCAATTTTGAGATATTAGCGCTATCTAGGGGCTATGAAGGATTAATATTATCTGGTAGAACAACAAGGGGAAAAAAGATGAGAATCGACCGAAATGTACATGAAAACTCTATTAACTACAAAGGGAGTTATGAGAAATCAAACTTTGTTCTTCGTCTTTCTCGAAATCGCTTTTTGGTCACTTTCATCTTTTCCCCCCTGGCCCTTCATATGTACTTTCTCTCTGAGTGTATAGTCCAGGTTTAATGGCATATATAAAATATTGAAGTTGCATATTTTCATTATTATATTTACTGTTTTATTTATGTGATGGGTTATATAGCATATTAAATATTATATTTTCAATTGTTTATTTTTATTTTAATGAAGTTAAGTTAAAGAGAGTTAAGCAAAATTAGGAAATTTTGAGTTAATAATTTTGTGCAAGAATGTACCTGAAAGAATTTTGCACAGTAAGGTTTCACTATTTATTGAATAAGATAAGCAGTAAGAGACACAAAAATACTTGATATTAATAACTTGTGAAATAGTGATCCATAAAAGAAGGTTATTTTAGCTAAACAAGGCTCCTTAGTCTCAAAAAAAATATTGTAGAAAAAAAGAATTATCTTCGTTTCTTCAAGATTCCAGTATTTTAAAATGGGATTGACTTCAACTTGACCGGTTTAAATTGTTAATAGAATTCTTTACTTCAGTAACTTCGCTTTTTTAGGTATTTGTCTTTCTCAAAAGGTTTTATTTGTATTAAAAAGTCCTTATAAGCCTCGGACAGGCGTTGAATAAACTAAACTAAACTAAACCAGAAAAAGTTCAGTAAATATGTTTAAATTCGGCTCAGATTACTATTTTTAAGACTTGTTTGTTTTTTTCTTTTCAGGTGATGGCTGATGGTAACGATCTTAAGCTCGTCTTTAATTTCAAGAAGGGGACGAGCTGTGACGATCTTAAGCAAAGCAGAACATTAAAAAAAAAAAAAAAATGAAATGGGAGTAGTAATGAAAGCAAAATACACACCATATTGCAAAAAAAACATCACATACTTTAGCAATAAATGCACAAAGATTGTGCGATACGACATTCATTGTGAAGAAATTTGACAAAAAGACAGGCCCGTCATTTCATGTTTTTCCAGGAGGGGGGGGGGTATAAGGGCGTAAATACAATGCCTGCAGATGTGTGTTGATGCTCAAGGAACATATTTTGAAGACTACTAAAGTTTTGTAGCGATATCTCGAATAAATTATTTTTTGTGGACTCATTCTCATTACTTCAAATACACACCCTGTATTTGCTGTTTTTTTTTTTTTCTAAAAAGGATTGCTTAAAGTTGAGAGGGTCGAGTATATTGCGCCAACTGTTGTACACAATTTTCGACGGTTTGGTGAAGTTTTCCAGATCTATGTTTCCAGCAGGATAATTGTTTTCTCTAGGGCATGTCAAAAAGCGACGGCATCTTCCCCAAACGAAAGTACGGCGTCTGGGTAAAATGGCATTTAACACTATTTCGGGCACTCATCAGAGCGGCAAAAAGGACAAAACACCCCAAATGGGGCAGTTTCCTTCAGTCAAAAGTACTACTTTTTGTTACTGAAATTGATAGAATGATATAAAAAAATAACATGGCCCCGGAAAATACTTTAATTTTCCCAACAGTTTATTTTTTATTAATTTTTTTAAATACCCTACCTTGAAAACGGGGCGTGGTTTTTGTGATGTCAGTGGTGCACCTAACAGCTCTCCTATTTTGTTTACTAACACGATTTTGCTTGACTTGAGTTGTCCAATCGCAGGAATAGGTGACGTCACGACCTTCGTCATCTCACTACAATCAATTAGATTTCACGCTTACGTGCACCACTGACGTCATGCGCAGATTTTTTTTTTTTTTCGGAATAGCATCTACGCACCGGTTAAAAAATTCATAAAAAATATATAACTGTGTGAAAAAATAAAAAAAATGGTCAATTCCTATGTTTTGAAGCATGCTCTTTCAGAAAAAAAATACTTTTGAAATTTCGGAAACTCCCCCATTCTCCCTTAAACCAGCGGTAAATCAAAACCAATTTATGTACAGTCTCGATGTACATGGTCCTTCATTCTAACTGAGTCGCTAGCTGTTTTGTTGATACTTGTAAGTGCAACACATTATATGGCATCTTTCCCAATACGGCGGCTTCACCCAAATTATCTTAATGACACAAACGCCTCGACTGACAATGTTGTAGCAAAAAGTGCAAATGCTTATTTCGTATTTTCTCCAGTGAAGAACACCGTAACTGTGTGTGTCTGTATGAAGGGGGGGGGGGATACCTTTCTGAAGAGAAAGAGGACTGCTGCATATCAAATAAAAGAAAATTAGGATAATTCTTATTAGCAAGGCGATGAGTCTTGGGCATTGTGTTCAACAACTCTCTTGTTTTCCAGATTATAGCACCTTAGTAAATTTATCTGACCGAATTTCTGAGTTCAAGAGGTATTTTTAAATTGCACTTAATGTATTTTTTCAATACGTATTGTATATATGCTTTTAACCGAAGGTCTAATGAAATGTATTATCATTTTTTGTGCTGCATCATGCGTTTTACTAACGTTCATTGAATAATTTTATTCTTTGCAAGCTCTTCCATTATTTTCTCTAGAAGTTTCAAAAATAATTTAGCAGTCTTCAGAGCTCGATGGTGAACATCAAGTTTTGAAGAGACATGCAAATGTAGCTCTTGATCAAAAATTCGCTCAATTTCTAAATAATAAATTTGTTTATAATTTTTTCAATGCAAAAAAAACTTCACTATTTTGAAATTTTAAATCTCATAGAAATACTTTTTAAAAACTGTTTTTAAATCAAAAACTTTCAGTCAGTTGTTAAGACATGGCCTTTATAACATTAAAATTTCATTTCAAAAATGTAAGAAAATACTATTAGTTCTTATGTAGGATAGATCGGTGCACGTTTACGCAGTACCCCTTTTTTTTTAAATGTATTACAGTTGGTGTGTCACCAGTCATGACAGGTTGATACTAGTACCTGGCAAGTACTCTCTCAAATTTGTTAGCTTCCGTCGAGCTTCGGTATCCATAAGCTCACATTTAGTGCATTGAAAAAAATACATTCCTTGTAGCACCGGAACACGTGTCTCGTGTCTGATGTGTTCATTTGTGTTTTTTAACGTTGCGTTATTTTCTTTTATCAATGCAACAGATTGTATTCAAGTCTTACAACGACAAAAATATGGAAGCGACAGTGTTTGCTTGTGTGCTTTAGACCAACTTTCTTAACCGAAATATCAATAAAAACTATAGTTACGTATGTTGACTGGGTGGTGTTGTAGTTAAGTGTTGACAACACCTTTGGCTATGAACCTGCTCTCCAAATAGCTAGTCGGTGGATATAAGAGGTGCAGAAAATTATCAACTCCCTATTTCTCACGATTATGAGGTATCCTAAGGATCCCTTCAGTGCTTATTTGTGTCAGGCACTTACTGCTAAATTTGACTCCAAGTGCAATTTCGCATGGTGAGATTCAAAGTACTACCATCTGAAGGAAAACTAGGAGTATAAGAATTCTCTATCTTAAAGGTGACACATGACAGACTGGACGGATGCTATATCGATAGATTGTACTAATGCTGCAAATACGAGGCCCATTACGCAGTCTCATGGGAGGAAGAAGAAAACCAAAATTGTCATTATTATAAAAAGGTTTAAAAAGCACTGATTCTAAATTTTGTGGATATATTTATCTGTTGTTTATTTATTTTTCAAATGAAAACAGAAAAATGTTTGGTACATTTTTTGCTCTTAAAATTAGGCGTATATTACCTACTTAATCGAGGTCGAAAACCTTTTATTTTTAAAAACATTTTAAATTTTTTAAGTTAATTTTTGTTTTTATTTTTTTTATTGTTTTACTGCCATGGGTTAAAAAAGTTTTTTTTAACCAGTTTTCTCCTTTTAAATTATTTTTTTAACTGCCGTAGTTGCAAAAGACTTTATTCATTTACTTTTTGAGGACAAGTTTTATTTAAAAAGAGAAAATTTTACTTTTTGTCCCTTTCCAAATCAATATTCAGATTTCAAATCACACTTTCGATCCTTACACAATATGCAGACCACCCCTCGAAGCAGTGAAAAGCAACGAGCGAGTACACACATATAGGAGTATTTCGTGTTTTACTTGTTATTCTTGACGTTGGGAACGCTACTTTTAAGCTCCGATAGCAAAGCGATGCTTCACAGCGAGCATTAATGGATTTGACGAAATCTCCTCTCTTTATTATTCTTATTATTTTTCATTCCTCCATTTTTTTCCTTCTTCTTCTCATCCTCTTCCGAGCTTTACATCTAATATTGTGTTTGCAGATGACATTAGTTATATCCCTGTTTGTTTTTAAAACTTACTTTTCTCAAGAGCTCTCTCCTCCATTGTTGACTCTATCACTGTGATTGGATCCTCTCTGTAATAATAGCTCGTCAATCCTCTAAAGTTTTGAGAACAGAGAACGCAGGTAAGCGGATCTGTTAGGGAGAATACTTCCCGGATGTGTGTGCTTGGAGATCGAAAGCACAAGCTTTTCTTTTATTTTCTTGGGTTCTCACTTTTTTTCTTTTTTCTTTTCTTCTTCTTCTTCTTTCGGGATTCTTCGTCTAGATCGAGACTGAGAATGCAGTGATCCGGTTAACGAAACGAGCCACGCAGACAACATGGTCTGTGATTTATGTCTGCGAATAAGTGAAAGTGATTAGGTGAAAGCACCGAGCGACGCTGTTTCTTCCTTAGAAAATAAAGGTGTGGAAGACCCATTAATCTACTTCTCACATTTTTTTTTTCTTCAACGAAAAATATGGATGGCTTAGAATGATAGCGGTGTAAGTCAGACATTTTAAATTCAGTTAAGCAAGGATTTGGGCTCCTTTTTAGTTCTACTATCCAGCGTACCAACAATAGATCAGGGAGGGATACAAGGGAGGGGCGATGTGGGCGATCGCTCCTCCTTTGGGGGACTCTTCAACAGTAATTTTTCGATATTGAAGTTCTAAAAATGCAATTTTACACATTTTAGTGGATTTGGGGGAAGAAGGTTAGGGCCAGAGGCGGATCCAGAAATGTTTGTAAGGGAGGTCAAGTTTGTGGCTAAGTGTTCATTATCAATTAAGAGGGAAGGAAAACGAAGCATGTAAAATTTAAGCCACCTCCAAAGCACCATACAATATTGCACAGCAAGTAATATTGTTTATAATATTCTGTTAAATTAACCATTTATTTATTTTGGTCAAAATTTATTACCTGGAAAAATTTTAATTTGCAATTTATAAACTGTCTACATGTAATCAATAATGGAATTATAAAATTCTTAATGTAAGTAAAACTTTTCTAACATATAGTGTAAGTAAAATTTTTGTTTCAATGAAATCAAGATTGATAATAGCTGTGCAGCTGATAAAATGTGCTTCTTATCACAGGAGGGTCAAATGACCCTTTGATCACCCACCGAATCCGCCATTGTTAGTCAAGGATGGGGAGGTATGAGATCCCCCCAACCGATTCGTTTCCTTTTTGAAAATTAAAAAAAAAAAAAAAAAAAGGTCGAAACTTTAAAATTGCGTCTTTTAGAACTTCAATGTCTTAATAATTCCAGACATGTTTGGTGTGCACGAGTATACAGTGAACTCTCACTAATACACCGCCTCATTTATACACCTTTTCCACTTATACGGCGATTTTGAATGGTCCCAGCATATTCCATAGCAAAATAATGGTAGTATCATTTGTTTATGCGTCGCTCGAAAGATAAATATTTCACTTATGCGCCAAATTTTTCGTAAAATGTCAAAAATATACTTTATTTTCTTTAAAAAATAAGCATTTTTCCTTACTTTCTTCTTTAATCTTCCGCCTTTATCGCTCACGGAAGGCATTTTTACCGCATGAACTAGAATTCGGAGAGGAACAATTATCTATTATGGATCGTTTTAAAGGGAACAGTTTGTAATTAGGTATACTGCAATTTTTGTTGTCTCATTATCATTGTAGTTACGTTATAGTGATTTCCTAACCGTAGTTATAATATGTCCCTTTACTATAGAAACATTCTTATTCATTCTCTCTTTAGAATCTATGTTGCGTTTTATTCCTTTAAATAGGCTTGTTCACTTATACGTCTCTCTCCCTTATGCGCCTTTTTCTGATGGCCGACGCATAAGTGAGAGTTCATACTGTATATGAATACAGAAGTATTGTGGTTATTTATAATAATTTTATTTCTTTTTTTTAAACTATAATCAGTTTACCTCATACTGTAACCACTTTAATCTTTCTCGTTGGGTAAAGTGATCATAAATACATGTGGAAAGGAAAGTACCATAAATATATTTAAATCACTATTTTTCCTCCTAAAATTTAATGTACCGTGTTCATTATTAATGTAATGTAAAATAACTACAAAAAAAGTGTCATAAGAATTTTTTAATATAATATCCGAAGTTAAAAAGACTGGTTTTCAATTTCGATTGCTGAAACCCAACCTGGTATTGTTGGGTTGTGAAAAAGTTTCCTAAATTGAAAAACTTGGATTTAATGAGCACTTAAACTCACCAGACCATAAATTTAGGAAGATCGTAGTAACTTTGCCCCTCTTACGGATCGTAGAGACACACATATCTTCCATCCATTTACACAAAGTCTACGGAACTAATTTTCATAAAACTTGATTTACATATTATTCAGGTCACCGTTTAGTAGTTTTCGCTAACTAATTAATTTCTAACGAAAGAAATGCGTTAAAGTCCCTTAAAGTCCCAAAAACTTTTTTTAAGTGCAAATAATCTACATTTCGTCTACAATGTTAAAATTCTAATGAAATTGAAAATAAGTGCAGAGACTGCTTCCGTGAGTTCCCAAGCAAATTAAACCTTGGTCATACATGAAAAAAGTTTTCATACTCAACCACAAAATGTGTGTATGGGAGGGGGGGTATCCTAGAACTCTTTACCCCTTGAAGGTTAAACAAATCATGATGAAAATGTTGAAATTTATTTTTAGGAATTGATAACCTATGATTTAAACTTTTGCATTGCTACCTTTCTTGTGTTTTTTTTTTAAAGAAGGTCGAAAGTACTGAAGTTACTATAAGAAAATGGCATTGAAATGGTATTCATGATAAAAAAGTTGAAAGAAAATTATTTTTAGGAATATGATGAGGTAAGTTTCATACTTTTATGTTTTTCTTTTAAAATTTAAAATGCCCGAATCATAAAATGAAGTTCGAAAGTTACATTTTTCATGTATTAACAAATAAGTCAAAAGTATTGAAGTTACTATAAGAAAATGGCACTGTGATAATATGTGAAACGTCTAACATTAGGAATTACTTGGAAGTTTGTATAATTACTGAAATGAAAGAACAAAGGCACTATAGTCCTGAGCATTTCTACGTTATTCATGTAAAAAGTATTTAATTGCATAAATACGAAGCATGGTACTGAAATATCTTCTCTAAAAATCTTACCAAACAGACAATTGTTTTGAAGACCACAACTATCGAGATATTTGTGCTGAAGTCAACCTAGCACCAGAAAATTTATCTGTGAATGACTTTGTTCTAATAGAATTCACTACAAAAAAGAAAGAAAAATCACTATGTTGGCTGTAGTGAGAAAATGTATAGCTTATGTGAAGTTAATGAGGAAGCAAAAGAATGAAACTTCCCTAGCAGCATCATCTCATCGGCCGATGATCAGCCATTCATCGAAACCCGATGAAATTCTCATCGGCCGAGCAGAATCCGAGCAGCAAAATCCGATGAGAATACGATGAGATTTGGAGCAATTTACGAGCAGAACAGTCCCGTGCCGAGGAATTTCATCGGGAAACTTGATCGGAAGGATATCGTTTTCCGATGGAATATAGCTCATCTTATTTTCATCGGGAAAGTTGATCGGAAGGATATCGCTTTCCTATGAAGAGTAGCTCATCGAAAACCGTGCTCGGATACTGATCGGAACGATGTCATCGTGCGTTACAGGATCAGTTTACGAGGAGTTTGTTGATCGGCCGAGCAAAATCCGATGAGTTGATGCTACTTGGGTTATATGCTTCCAAGAACTGACGATACATCGATGATGAACACTGATGATATTCTGTTAAAATTACCACCACCTATAATTTTAGGTGGTACATGTAGAGTTGCATCTTCCCTTTCTTTTTCTGTAAAACTTGAAGGCTACCATGTTCGTTGAAAATGTTTGTTAATGTGTAATAAACAATGTACTTAAAAATATCCTTATGTGTATTTTATACCATTTATGCATCCGTGTTTACTCGTACCCCAGAGGCGCTTACAACTGTCCCCCCCCCCCCCCACTGGGAAGATGTGAACAAAATTTAACACACTTTAAACTTATTTTTTTGGCTGGAATTCACTGTTGAAGAAGAGGGGCAACTACATCAAAATATTAGCAAATGTTTGATTTATCATGTTAAAAACTTTCTTTTATGTCTCAAATTAAAAATTAAAAATATAAAAAAATGTCATTTTTGCTTACATGTGCCCTCCTCCCCCCTCACCTCTAATTTTTCTCAGAAAAGGTGAAAGTTAGGGGAAAGAAATTTTTATACATGTTAGAACAACATGTTTTACATACTTTAACACGTCCTTTTGTCTCTATATGGAAATAAAAATATATATTTAATATTTTTCTCAAAACTACTTTTAAATTAGCATTTTTGATGATTTTTGATGATATAAAAAAATAGACATCGAATTTTTGACCGAAGTTTCATTACCCGGTCCCCTTAAAAGAGTTAAGTTGAAAAGTTAAAAAAAAAAAATCAGGAATACATTCTACATTTACTATCTTGAAAATGTTTTATTCCGCTCTATAGTGCGAATGACATATATTCCAAAATAGTTGCTTGCAACTATTTTCAAATTCAAGTACAGAAAGAAGTTCAACTTATTCTATTTCAGTTAAAAAAGAAATATTATTCCACAGGTAAAATAATTTTGGTAATTTTTAGCATTCGCAAAAATATGAAGAAGGGAGAGGGAAGCAAGCTGGGTCTCAAGCCCCTCTTGCAAATTAGTATTTCCTTGCTTTTAGTACTATTTTTTCGGAAAAAACATCAAAATATTTCTTCTTCAGCCTTTACCGAATAAGTTATTAAAAAGCTTAGTACTTTAATCTTAGACTTCTAAACCATGGAAAAATACCGAATCCCCTCTTAAAATTTCGCATGCCCATGATTTTTAGTACATAATTTCTAGTTTTCTTTTCTATAAATTCAGGTGTTCTGCCAAGAGCTTTGACTTACAATCAACAGATGGCAGTAGCTTCAGTCCTTTAAGTTTGAGTGATTCGGAAGAAAAAGGAGCGAATGCTGAGCTCCTCCTCCCCCTCCTCCATCTCCACCTGACTGGGAGACAGATAAGCGCTGCTTTTAACGGGCAAAAAAGTTTACTGCGGCTTGAGAGATAGTGTTCAGACGTTTAGAAAGCAAAATAAAGTATGTTTTAGGCATTGCAAATAAGTAACGCTTCTGTTAAAAATGTCTTGTAAAGTTTCACAGTTGGGATGGAGCTTGTAAAACTTAAACTTCAAAGTTCAAGAAGCAAAAAAGAAAAGAAATAAAGCAGAAATAAATATTTTGGGGATTGTGACGTTACTTAAACGTTGACACTAGAAGTAGTTAAAAAATACTGGTTAGAAATAAGGGCTGGAATTGGAATCATCGCGGGGAGAAGAAAACGTAGTATAAATAATAAACAAGGTAGATACATGGAACAAACTTGTCACTCTTTCAACAGTATCTGTTTTTGCTTTTCTCAGGTAGAAGATAGTTTTAAAAAAATGTTTTAACAAAAGCATTTATGAGGTCAAGTATCAACTGTTGATAGGTACACGTTTTCTAAGACACGAATTACGTTTTTCTTTTCATTTAATTCATTTCATTGAATGCTTAAAAGTAAAGAAGATTTCTTTAAAATATAAGTTAATTTAAAAATTTTCGTTATTTAGAAAACTTTTTAAATCTTTTGGTTGCAATAGAAAAATATAAAATATTATCAACTGAAAGTCGATGCAGTAAACACGCACGACGTAAATGACATAGAGAAGAATTTCACCGGAAATGCATCTTTTCGGCAGTTGAACAATCAACGTAAAAAAGTGGTACTTACAGGCTGACGCTGGTCTGCCCGCACGTCTAAAACTGTTTTTCGGGACAGCTTCAAGTTCCGCGTTTCCGAACGCTGCTCATACATAGGTTAGATAAAAAGAGGTAATGTCGAAAATTTGAAACTGCTTCTGCTACCGAAAGAAGTTTCTAATAATTGACGACCCAGGAAGAGATGAAAAATAAGGGAATGTGGGGCAAAGTGAAATAACTACAAAGATAAATTGAATCGTTTATTTCAGAAACCACCCAAGCGACCAAATTCTTAATTTTAAAGAAAACATTTATTTCTTCGCGTTAAACAATTAAATAGCGATTACAACAATATTTTCTAAAAGAAATATATCTAAATATGGATATTTTTATGTTTAAAATATTGAAATCCCAATCGATATTTTCATAAATAACGGTAAAAATACTTTTTCGAACTTTAAGTGTTTGTCGCTTGAGTGGTTTCTGAAATAAACGATTCAATTACGTTTTTCAAAATGAATAAATTAGAACTAGGTTTTCAAAATTGCAATACATACGGAAAGAGCTAGTACTGAATGTTATTTTTAATTTTTAAAAGTAAATTTGTGCTTTTAATTAAACGCAGAAAATAATGACCTCGTCCCGTAACTTGAGGAAAATTATAAATAGTTTACCAGCTAACAATTTTCGATCTCGAGAGTTAAATATATTTTTCCCAATTGAATGAATGAATAAATAAATAAATAAATAAATAAATTTGTGAATAAATAAGAAAATAAGTGAGTGATTGAATAGTTATTTATGTGTGCACGTAACATATTAACTAACGTATTTCTTTCAACAAACTGAAATTGATATAATAACTCTGTGAATTGATCTTCCGTATGGCGTCTTACACAAATGTTTCCGTCATCTTACCCCCAAGATTGGGGTAGCTAAAAAACAAAAAAAAAAATACAAATCTTTATTTATTATTTATTTATTTATTTATTTGATGCAAAGAATTATCTTTCTAAGCGAAAACTATTCTTTTGTTATTAATAAAGTACATACATTGCTCGTAAAGTACTTGATTAAAAATAAAATCAATGTGGTTATTTTATACATAAAATAAAATTAAAAACTACATCATCTTCCTCAATCTACCCTATTTGTATAATACTCATAATTCTAATGACTCGATTTAGTTTTCCAACTGCTGAACACGGTAGTTTCTAGGACATCAAAAATTTGATCAGAAAACGTAATAAAAATAATGAAAAGATTTCTTAACAGCAGTAGAAAAAGTATTAAGGTTTTTTATTTTTTTGCAGGTCTTTTATTTGATGAAGCTTACACATAATTCATCAGTTTTCGTCCTCTTGCTTCGTTAAATTCACTTTTTGCAACAGCCTTTACGAAATGTGTAACCGTCCCCGCCTCGCATTGAATTTACATGAAAAATAGTTTAATTATCAAAATAAACCGATAAAACGCCAAACCGCTTCCAATTTCCGACTACAAAA
Organism: Uloborus plumipes; assembly: GCA_038373865.1. Classification (NCBI taxonomy): domain Eukaryota; kingdom Metazoa; phylum Arthropoda; class Arachnida; order Araneae; family Uloboridae; genus Uloborus; species Uloborus plumipes. Next base: position 33,231 of record JAXGGA010010605.1, on the reverse strand, counting down.
CCTGGGCTTTTAATTCTTGATTTTAGCTGCATGCTGGCAGATTTAATTTCTGAAAAAACATATTCGCCTGTATTATAACCAGTCTCTCCAAGATAATGGAGCGTCGGCGTAACCATTAATTGCGCACTGGAGCCTGAAAGCTTTATTAATCAAAAATTTTAAATTAAAATTTCTGCCCGTTTGCCAGCCTCTTAAATATCTCCTCTAATGTGTCGGAAGAGGTATCGCGCCTGAATTTAGCGAAACTCATCTTTCCATCTGCTGAAGCGGTGGAAATCCATTAATTAAACATTTCAAGCCTTGCGCAACCGTAACTGGATTACTTGTAATGGAATTACACTATAAATAAGGTTCGCAAGCGACTTTCAAGACGTAAATTAATAGCGAAAGCTAATACCGTAATGAACATCACAGATTAACGCAGAAGAAGGCTGGGAAGCAGATTTTACAAAATGGCTCTCGCACAGAACTAAATGAATTACACATCTCCAGATTAAAGAGACTGAGTTTTCGCCCCTCCTTCGCTCTTCGGGAGATAAAGAGATCAGGAGATCGCTGGCCCACCAAAGGAAACACTTTTCGCAGCGCAATCTAATCATTTCTTTTATTATTTCCCCGTCCCTCTGTGCCTCCGCCTCCTTTCCATTGTCGGAGATTGTCCGAAAAATCACTTTAATTCGCTCTTTCAGCGCGGCGCTGCTCTCTGGGATGAGAGCGGGCGAGTTGAGTGACGTATGGCACCAGCGGAGGGGCGGTATCCCAAATGATTTATTTAGACTCTAGCTCCACATTTCTCAAACCACGGAACGGTAAGAATTTGCAAAAATGTATCGGAGAACCATAGGTTTCTTTCTTTCTTCCTTTGAATAAATAAATAAATAAAAGAATAATAATAATAATAATAAACTAAGGGCGAATAGCCAAACGTATGTTGATTGGGTATGAAATGTTCTTCCTGTTTTTCAAATTGAAACCTTGCACTGAAGAAGAAAAAAAAAAAGTCATATCTGTAATTTTTTGGCTCTCTCCAAATCATGCATACTCCAAAACGGAATGATTTCTTCTTACCTTGAAACCGTTGTCTTAGTTCTTCCAAACACACCGAGCACACTGTATGGAGAGCCCAAGGTTTATCTTGGTCCCCTAGTTTAACACCAAAGTATGCAGAATGCACCTTCTTAGCAAAATTAGAAATGTTCCTTGGTTGCTTCTTGGCCATGTAAGACCCACAAATATAACAGAAACAGTTAAGAGACTAACTGGTTTTTTTTCCGAAAAAGCACGAATTTAAATTTTGTTTTTCCTCAACATTTCTTACCCAAAAGTGCGGTGTACTTCATCCAATAAATTAGTTTACCTGGGCGTTATCGTAAGTACTATTTCTGTATAGATTTTAGATGCAAGAGAACCTTAAATACAAATAATTTTTTATGCTGTACCTATCGTCACTGCTTGTACATATCACGCTTCAAGTTTAATGCAACTGTTTTTAAGCAAAGGACATTTTTTGTCTTCTCTACCCCTTATTTTATACTTTTTTTCGGATTATCCGCGATTTTCGTTATTCGCGATATACCCGTGCCACCTAATTCCACGGATAATCGGGAATGTACTGTATACCACAGTGGCTCCACACTGAATCACTGACTGCAATCAAGGTCACGGCTTATTACATTCTTCACAATGGCGCCTAGTAAACAATAGGAATGGGGAGGGATCAGACCGACTGAGAATTGTCTTGTTTCAGTAGGGAATGGATTTCCCAGTTTAGATTTACTGTCTTATGCAAATAAATAAATAAAAACTTTTTTCTGCAAATAACGTGCTCACATTGTTTAGTAACATGTTCACCATGAAACCTCTATTATTCAGTCTAAATTTAACACTCACATGGGCTATAATATCCAAAAATCGCATATTTAACCTGAAAACCTTAAAAATAAGAAAATCTCAGGTGAAATTTCTGACTTATCTGAGGGTGATGGAATTTTTTCACTATTTTTTTCCCGTAATCAGCGCATTAAATCCTATTGAAACCACTAGTTAAATATGTAACATTTTTTTATTGCTAACCTGTGCTATTGAAAAATATGCCTACGCTCAGTTGTCAGTTCAGCATAAATTTAATTTACCTTAAAGCCTTTAAAATTATTACCGTATTTACCTTTAAAATGTTATTTACCTAGTGTTTTAAAATAAATTTGAAGTTACGGTATTTCATCAAACAAAGAGTTTAAATCTGCTAGTTTTATTCTTATGTTTCGTAAAACACTATTTCAATCTATTTAAGAAAATAACTAAAATTAGACAATTCACATTTTCATAATACAAATAAGTAGGAGCAGCAGTAAAAGTAGAAGTAGCAGCAAAAGTAATAGCAATAATAAAAATGTTAATATTGATAATGAGAAGAAAACAAATGAATACATGAATAAAACACAAGCGAAACTGAAAAGAACGGTACAGTAAAGCACAAGCATTTTGATGCTCTGTCAAAGTGGCTTGTAAACAATAAGATGGAAGTCAAAACTGAAAACAATATGTGCATTCTGTTCTTTGCAAAACAGGAAAATTAACATGAAATATTTCCTTTTATTAACAGATTTCAGTAAATTAATAGAAAAAAACTGCAATATTAGCAAAATAAATAATGAGAGCAAGAATTTAATTTTTAAAAGGGGGGGGGCACTAAAAGAGGTTGTGTTACATACCAAATAAATCTAAAGGAATGCATAAAAAAATCTACGAACAAGAAACAGAAGTACGCATATACATATGCGTATTGAAAAAAAATCGATAAAAGAAGATGACATAATAAATGGGCTGAAGGTAATTCAGAAAATTACATTGTTTCAAAAAGTGAGTTGTCTATCTCCGCTTTTGGGAAATTATTCCTCTCTCGCTTAACGTTGCGAAGACCATAAGAGAAGGAAATAGAATGAAAATCTCAATTACCATTCGTTCTTCGAGCCGAGCTAGAAACTTATTCGTTTAGAAATGTTTTTATGCTACACATTTTATCCAATCTTTATGTTGAATTTTATTTGAGGAAGAGGGATATTTCTTCTCTGAATTAATTAAAAAATCCTACAGATGAGGGGATAAAAAACAAGATGACTCGAGAGCAATTGTTTATACAAATAAATAAAAGTGTAAATGATTCTAGTTTTGTTTCTTGAACTAGCATCAAACTTGAACTTAAACTTGAACTTGAATTAAGCACAATTAGGAACACATTGCTCAATCAATCAAGTTCAATAAGATGTTTCTGTTTCTGCTTTTTTGCCTTTTCTTTCTTTTTTTCTGTTTTATTTGACGTTATAATTTTACTAAAAGAGGGAGCAAAAGCAGTTTTTTGTTCTTAGAATTCATTTGCATTTTTTTTTCTCATATACTATTAACTTGCTAAGCAAATAATAGAGCAAGACAATACTCTTTACAGAGAAGTCTAACCAGTGAATGAATATAAATAGTTAAGCACAATTTTATTTTAAAAGAAAAGAAAAATATATTATTGAAACTAACATTTGGAACACTATAGTAAAAACATTTTTACTCATATAAGGTGGAGAAGGAGGGATATAAAGGATACTGCTCTTAGTTTTTTGAGTGTTCACAAGAAAAGTGGTACAACAAACAACCAAGCGAGAAACACACTCATTTCCAAACAAAAAGTGATTTATTTTTTTAAATTTATTTTTTAAATTTCATCGAGACATCGGCATTTTCTGCATTTGTTTCATAAGGCGCATTTGCTTTATGTTTTCGTTTTTTTTTTTTTTTTTCGAAGTTTCTAAAATTCTTTAAACTTTATTGTTGGTCATTTCCATTGAATCTAAAGCCCTGGTAAAAACATTTGTACTTTGTTTCATTTATTTAATTTTAATTCAGTCATATTTATCTCAGACTTGCGCTAATGTAAAGTCTCCGAGATATGGTAATGGATTTTTCTACACTACCTTATTTTAATACTTGATTCAAAAAGTGAGAATATGTTCAGAATCTGACGAAATTTTTGATGGCGAAAAAAATTTTTTTTTGTGCTGTAATTGATGTCAAAACTTTTGAATTGTTCCAGAACTATTTTTAAGAAAGCCAAATTAAAAGAATTCTTTTCCATACCAATTTTTTAATAGTTTTTTCAACATAATTTGTTTTAAGGATATTCGTCTTAGTTTCGGGATCTATATTGTTCTTAAATTACCTCGAAGACGCTACAGTTAAAGTGTTTCGAAATGTTGAAAATTGAACAAAAAATTGTTCAAATCAAAAAGGTAAATATATGAATGAGGAGTCTTCGCCGATCTTTCGAACAAAGAAAAAAAGTTTTAACAAAAGAAAGTAAAGCACAGTTTTTCAGTGTTTTTTCGCATAAAAATTGCGGATTGCTGAATGTAGGTATTTCGTCGTTTGGGGAAGCTTTTTTCAATGCAAAGAAAGTAAGCTTAAGGACGAAAAGACATACGACTAAAGCAACAAACATACTGTCTAATCTTTTATCGTAAAACCTTTCTCGCATTTGCGCATGCCTGAGGTCCCTTTGGATTTCCTCAAAATAGGGGGGAAATGCGAAGTAACACTCAACAGGAAATGAGAAGCGAAAGCACCGGCAAGTGCGTCTCCTTATCCTACACCCCTGTTTCAAATGGAAGCGATTGTGACTGCCAGGCGCGCAAAACGCAGATAGACAGTAGATGCAAGCAGCTTGAAAAGTAAACATAGAGGATTGATTAACCAAGCACTGTAAAAAATATTCTAAACCTAAAAAAATATAAGATTAGAAATTATACATTGGAAGTTCCTTTTTTTTTTTTTTGTAATTCTGCTTTCTAATTTGCTCCCGTAAAATTACGCGCTTAAATATTAGAAAAAGTAACTTTATCTTAAGCCTTCCTAATAGTAACCTTAATGAATGACTGAAATTTATTGAACACTGTTTCAAACTGTTAGAGAAACTGGATTAAATATAAATTCTACGTCATAATTTGGTCCCCTCTCCTAAGATGAAAGACATATTTTGTTGAAATCAGTGTTGAATGCTTAAGGGAGAAATTTGACCTAATTTGCAATCTTAGATACTCGAGAAGACACTAATTAGATGCTAGGAAATTGATGATGCTATACCGGATATTTGAATCATTTAGTTGTTGTTTTCTCTGAGTGAATGCTTTTTGAACGAGTGCACACGAAAAGATCTTTTTTCTTTTCTTTTATTTTTTTTAATTTTCAACAATGACAAATTGCTATATGTTTTTATTTTTGGACCTTAAACGTCGTGTAGCCCCTCTTTCAAATCAGCAGTCTTCCAACGTCTCGCGTCTCCGGACTTCAACTCCCGTGACTTGCTCATCGACCCCTGCGGCGCCGGTACTGGGGCCATCTGCTAAGTTGCTGGGAAACCAATTTGTAACGTACGAATGTATGTCGCTAGTGGGGATTGAACTAGGAAGCTTTGTTATGGTAGCCCAGTACTTTATCCACTGAGCAAAAAGGAGCTCACGCTGGGGGGGGGGGGTGCGGGAGGCACCGCTACTGCTAAAATAAAGTAGTTCACCAAAACCTAGTGCGTTGTGGCTTTTAAGTTTCAGTTTAATAAAACTCTCCTAGATAACTCAAATAGATTTTGCTTATAAATCACTTATGAAAATTATTTATATACGTCTAAGTTGAAAGGGGTCTATATCTAATTATGTGCCTGCCAGAACCATTAACAGGTTAATAAAGAGGACATGCAAGACCAACACTTCATCCTCCATATCTGCTTCTTGCTTGCAAACTTTTTTAGGAAGACCTGTCAAGATCTACATCTAAATTTGCTCACCTCCCCCTATCGTCATCCAGGCAGAAATCTCTTATTAAACTACCAGAGATAAGCATACCACCCCCTATGGCGGTAAAAAATGCATAAATGCAGGTAGATTTAATATCGTGAATGCATGGCAGCGGTCTGCTATATATATTCTGGCAAACTCTATTAAATTACGTTCGCTCATCCTTGATCTAAGAGGAGCTCAAACTGCGAAGATGAAAAAACGAAGTAAAAAGGAGAAGAGAGCACACATCCGATGCTCAATGCCATAGTTCAGACGCGAAACCACTGATGTACCCGGGCAGATCGAATTATCCTTAAGAGATTGTACAATCACATCTCCTTTTACCCGCGCGATGAAAAAGGCGGTATTTTTGATGTGCCCCAAGAAAATGGTACGGAAGGGAGTGGTGAGAGTGAAAACAGGAGGCGTGAATCGCTCGTAGGAGTCTCCAACTGGTAGCTGTTGAATTGCATTTTGGTTGGGAGTCAAGAGAGGTTTTTTGCTTTCAAAGAGTGTTAGTTTGTAGATATCATGAGTAACATTTTAAAATAGGTATTTTTCACAATTGTGGATGATTTCAAATGAAATTTTGAAGCTCTATTGCTTTCTGAAATAGTGCAATGCATTTTTTTTCAATTTAAATGCTTATTATTTAAACAATGCAATAGACATGCTGCAATGCATTTTTTAAAATTTAAATGCTTATTGTTTAAGCAATGCAAGAAGAGAAGAGTGGCGAGAGTAAAAACAAGAAGCGTGAATCGCTCGTAGGAGTCTCCAACTGCTAGCGGTTGAATTGCATTTCGGCTGGAAGTCAGGAGAGGTTTTTTGCTTTCAAACAGTGTTAGTTTGTAGATATCGTAACTTTTCAAAGTAGGTATTTTTCACAATTGTGGGTGATTTAAAATGAAATTTTGAAGCTCTATTGCTTTCTGAAATAGTGCAATGCATTTTTTTCTCAATTTAAATGCTTATTATTTAAACAATGCAATAGACATGCTGCAATGCATTTATTAAAATTTAAATGCTTATTGTTTAAGCAATGCAAGACGAGAAGAGTGGCGAGAGTAAAAACAAGAAGCGTGAATCGCTCGTAGGAGTCTCCAACTGCTAGCTGTTGAATTGCATTTCGGCTGGAAGTCAGGAGAGGTTTTTTGCTTTCAAACAGTGTTAGTTTGTAGATATCGTAACTTTTCAAAGTAGGTATTTTTCACAATTGTGGGTGATTTAAAATGAAATTTTGAAGCTCTATTGCTTTCTGAAATAGTGCAATGCATTTTTTTTTCAATTTAAATGCTTATTATTTAAACAATGCAATAGACATGCTGCAATGCATTTTTTAAAATTTAAATGCTTATTGTTTAAGCAATGCAAGAAGAGAAGAGTGGCGAGAGTAAAAACAAGAAGCGTGAATCGCTCGTAGGAGTCTCCAACGCTAGCGGTTGAATTGCATTTCGGCTGGAAGTCAGGAGAGGTTTTTTGCTTTCAAACAGTGTTAGTTTGTAGATATCGTAACTTTTCAAAGTAGGTATTTTTCACAATTGTGGGTGATTTAAAATGAAATTTTGAAGCTCTATTGCTTTCTGAAATAGTGCAATGCATTTTTTTCTCAATTTAAATGCTTATTATTTAAACAATGCAATAGACATGCTGCAATGCATTTTTTAAAATTTAAATGCTTATTGTTTAAGCAATGCAAGAAGAGAAGAGTGGCGAGAGTAAAAACAAGAAGCGTGAATCGCTCGTAGGAGTCTCCAACTGCTAGCGGTTGAATTGCATTTCGGCTGGAAGTCAGGAGAGGTTTTTTGCTTTCAAACAGTGTTAGTTTGTAGATATCGTAACTTTTCAAAGTAGGTATTTTTCACAATTGTGGGTGATTTAAAATGAAATTTTGAAGCTCTATTGCTTTCTGAAATAGTGCAATGCATTTTTTTCTCAATTTAAATGCTTATTATTTAAACAATGCAATAGACATGCTGCAATGCATTTTTTAAAATTTAAATGCTTATTGTTTAAGCAATGCAAGAAGAGAAGAGTGGCGAGAGTAAAAACAAGAAGCGTGAATCGCTCGTAGGAGTCTCCAACTGCTAGCGGTTGAATTGCATTTCGGCTGGAAGTCAGGAGAGGTTTTTTGCTTTCAAACAGTGTTAGTTTGTAGATATCGTAACTTTTCAAAGTAGGTATTTTTCACAATTGTGGGTGATTTAAAATGAAATTTTGAAGCTCTATTGCTTTCTGAAATAGTGCAATGCATTTTTTTCTCAATTTAAATGCTTATTATTTAAACAATGCAATAGACATGCTGCAATGCATTTTTTAAAATTTAAATGCTTATTGTTTAAGCAATGCAAGAAGAGAAGAGTGGCGAGAGTAAAAACAAGAAGCGTGAATCGCTCGTAGGAGTCTCCAACTGCTAGCGGTTGAATTGCATTTCGGCTGGAAGTCAGGAGAGGTTTTTTGCTTTCAAACAGTGTTAGTTTGTAGATATCGTAACTTTTCAAAGTAGGTATTTTTCACAATTGTGGGTGATTTAAAATGAAATTTTGAAGCTCTATTGCTTTCTGAAATAGTGCAATGCATTTTTTTCTCAATTTAAATGCTTATTATTTAAACAATGCAATAGACATGCTGCAATGCATTTTTTAAAATTTAAATGCTTATTGTTTAAGCAATGCAAGAAGAGAAGAGTGGCGAGAGTAAAAACAAGAAGCGTGAATCGCTCGTAGGAGTCTCCAACTGCTAGCGGTTGAATTGCATTTCGGCTGGAAGTCAGGAGAGGTTTTTTGCTTTCAAACAGTGTTAGTTTGTAGATATCGTAACTTTTCAAAGTAGGTATTTTTCACAATTGTGGGTGATTTAAAATGAAATTTTGAAGCTCTATTGCTTTCTGAAATAGTGCAATGCATTTTTTTCTCAATTTAAATGCTTATTATTTAAACAATGCAATAGACATGCTGCAATGCATTTTTTAAAATTTAAATGCTTATTGTTTAAGCAATGCAAGAAGAGAAGAGTGGCGAGAGTAAAAACAAGAAGCGTGAATCGCTCGTAGGAGTCTCCAACTGCTAGCGGTTGAATTGCATTTCGGCTGGAAGTCAGGAGAGGTTTTTTGCTTTCAAACAGTGTTAGTTTGTAGATATCGTAACTTTTCAAAGTAGGTATTTTTCACAATTGTGGGTGATTTAAAATGAAATTTTGAAGCTCTATTGCTTTCTGAAATAGTGCAATGCATTTTTTTCTCAATTTAAATGCTTATTATTTAAACAATGCAATAGACATGCTGCAATGCATTTTTTAAAATTTAAATGCTTATTGTTTAAGCAATGCAAGAAGAGAAGAGTGGCGAGAGTAAAAACAAGAAGCGTGAATCGCTCGTAGGAGTCTCCAACTGCTAGCGGTTGAATTGCATTTCGGCTGGAAGTCAGGAGAGGTTTTTTGCTTTCAAACAGTGTTAGTTTGTAGATATCGTAACTTTTCAAAGTAGGTATTTTTCACAATTGTGGGTGATTTAAAATGAAATTTTGAAGCTCTATTGCTTTCTGAAATAGTGCAATGCATTTTTTTCTCAATTTAAATGCTTATTATTTAAACAATGCAATAGACATGCTGCAATGCATTTTTTAAAATTTAAATGCTTATTGTTTAAGCAATGCAAGAAGAGAAGAGTGGCGAGAGTAAAAACAAGAAGCGTGAATCGCTCGTAGGAGTCTCCAACTGCTAGCGGTTGAATTGCATTTCGGCTGGAAGTCAGGAGAGGTTTTTTGCTTTCAAACAGTGTTAGTTTGTAGATATCGTAACTTTTCAAAGTAGGTATTTTTCACAATTGTGGGTGATTTAAAATGAAATTTTGAAGCTCTATTGCTTTCTGAAATAGTGCAATGCATTTTTTTCTCAATTTAAATGCTTATTATTTAAACAATGCAATAGACATGCTGCAATGCATTTATTAAAATTTAAATGCTTATTGTTTAAGCAATGCAAGACGAGAAGAGTGGCGAGAGTAAAAACAAGAAGCGTGAATCGCTCGTAGGAGTCTCCAACTGCTAGCTGTTGAATTGCATTTCGGCTGGAAGTCAGGAGAGGTTTTTTGCTTTCAAACAGTGTTAGTTTGTAGATATCGTAACTTTTCAAAGTAGGTATTTTTCACAATTGTGGGAGATTTAAAATGAAATTTTGAAGCTCTATTGCTTTCTGAAATAGTGCAATGCATTTTTTTTTCAATTTAAATGCTTATTATTTAAACAATGCAATAGACATGCTGCAATGCATTTTTTAAAATTTAAATGCTTATTGTTTAAGCAATGCAAAAAGAGAAGAGTGGTAAGAGTAAAAACAAGAAGCGTGAATCGCTCTTAGGAGTCTCCAAACGCTGGCTGTTGAATTGCATTTCGGCTGGAAGTCAGGAGAGGTTTTTTTGCTTTCAAAGAGTGTTTGTAGATATCATGAGTAACATTTTAAAGGTATTTTTTACAATTGAACTGCTTGGGAGTTGAAGGGGTTATGTGACAAAAAAGAAATTGAGAGTAATTAAAGTTCAAAGTTTTATTGTTGCAGTTGTTACAGCTTTTTTGTTTTCTGGTTTTGTCATTAGTGTGCGTATCTGAAAATGGTCTACTGACATCTACTTTTTGATGTACCAAGTTTTATTTGCTTACATGTATCCATTGCTTACCACTGTCCAGAGTGCTCATTTTTTAAAATGTAACATAGCCCCTTCATCCTCCTAGCCCTTCATTTGTGAGTGATTTAAAATGAAGTTTTAAAGCTCTATTGCTTTTTGAAATAGTGCAATGCATTTTTTTTAATTTAAATGCTTATTGTTTAAACAATACAAGAAAGGTTTCGAATTAATTTTTGAATATAACAGTGAAATCCAGTTATAACGAACTTCATGGGACCTCCCATCTTGTTCATTGTAAATGAAATTCAAGCAATGTAATGGAAATTGAATCGAGACTCAAGATTTATTTCGCTTAATCAGATCTTTCGCTAAAGTCAGTGTAACGGGATTTCACTGCATTTTAAGTTCAGAAGCATTTATCTCTCAATTTTGAAAGTAAAATCACTTTTTCAGAACATTAACGTAGACGACAGGCATTGTGTCTTCTCTAAATTATTCTTCTGTTTGTTCGGGCAAATTTCTCATGATTATAAAAATAGAATATTTTTAAATTTCCTTTTTATTAAACATGCGTGATCTCTGGTTCGAAACTCTTTTAGAATTGAATCCTTTCGTTTATTTTTCAATATGGGCTTATTAGACGGGTATTTGCAACAGGACATTAAAATCATGTTTATCGACATGCATAAATGCTAACGAAATACTTAGAGAGTTTTCATTATTCTGTTTTTGGGGGCTCTAAATGAAAAAAACGGACACTAACCCAACAAATGAGCACTTCCAACGAGAGGGACAACACATTTCGTTACCCTTTTCTCCTTAGAATTGAATATATGCACTAAAAACAAGTCCTAAACGTCACAGATTATTTCAGGGCGTCGTTCCAGGATGTTTCGGGTTTCCATCAGTTTATTGTGAAAAAAAAGTACATTTGAAAACAAGTATCCAGAAGCTCTACAAGTATCATGAATGTAGACTTCTCAGTGATGTGAAAATCATTTGTAGCTAGTAGTGTAAAAGTATCAGGGCTGCCGAGGGAGAAAACTTTTCTCAGTTTGGTCCCCAGGCCCCTTTTTCAGTACGAAAATGATAAAATTTATTCTACTCTGATCCTCAGAGGGGGCCCTCTCAATTTCCAGACCTTAGTTTTCGACTAGACTAAAATATGCTCATCTTTCTTCATTAGGTATTTCGCCTTCCGCTTAACCCATTAATGCCTAACTTTTTTTTCCCAAAAATATTTTGTATACTGGTTACAAACAGTATTTAATGGACAGGAAAAATAATAAAAAAAAGTGTTACGTAAAAAATATTTTTTTTATTAAGGAAAGAAATATCGTCCTTTAAAAGTTACGATAGACCCCAGAGGGTACATACTTGTTTTACTAAAATTTTTTTCCGCCTACGGTATAATATTTAAAAAGACATTTTATAAGAAGAAATAAAATCAGCAATTAACGTAAACTGGAAAGCTGGGAATAACTTTGAAAACTTAGCTTTTTTTCTTGAGATTGTGAACGATGTAATTTTTGATATACAGTATAACCTCGATTTAACGATTGCCTATGGACTGTAAAAAATTATCGTTAAATCGAGGATATCGTTAAATCGAGAAAGCATACTTATAAGTTAAACGGATCAAACTATTGATAATTAAGTGAACGCTTAAACATACGTTATTTTGCTTCTTTGAGAAAACTGCGCATTTATATTATTTCCAAAGTTATTTCATCGATCTTTGTTTTCTCGTGTTGAGAAAATTTCACCTTTTTCGACCTCATATTTTTCGACTGATCACTCTCCTCTCAAGGTGCTAAAAAATTTTGTTTGGCATGCTAGAAGTTTGGACGTTACTGAAGGATGAATCTTTTTACTATTGGAACATGAGGTCTCATGCTGTTGCAAGTACAATAGTTAGAAAAATATTTTAAACATATATTACTGTATTTTTGACGAGAGATAATTTGGCCCTGCCATATATCATCGTTAAATAGAGGAAAGCTATCGTTAAATTGAGGACGTTTTAACATTAAATTCAAGGCATATGAGTCGGGACCAATGAAATGTATCGTTAAATTGGGGAAATCGTTAAATCGGGTATCGTTAAATCGAAGTAATACTGTAGATCATATTAAAAATGCTACAGAACACACTTTACAATGATTATGTGTTGCAATCTGTTAATAACGAATTGAAACAATACCAAGGTACTAATTGAACACTATTATTTGGCTGAAATGTTTATTTTGGGGAAATTCAGACCCTTTTTTGGACCGTCCCTAAAAAGGGACGCTAGGCATTAATGGGTTAAAGTTACAGCCCTTTTAGATTGACAGGGCCTTTCTATGGATATTTTTTAGCTTTTCAAGAATTTCAGGCAAATAAGCTGCTCAGTATTTGTTTGCAATTCTGCCTTCTCTTCGACCGTAATTGCTTTCGGAACTATTACTATGAAACATATCAAAACTTTCCTGAAATGTTGTTGATAGACATTAGAAACGTGGCTGAATTTTAATGAGAAGTTTCCTGAACTCCCCAGAAAGATTCCAGGTCAGTTCCAAGAAAGTTACTGGTTTTTATCAGGAAACTTTCCCGTTTTTTTGCCAGATATGTTTCTAGCAGAACTTTGGTACCCTAGCTGCAAATAATTTTCTAGGAACGCTTCAAAATTGCTACAGAGTAAAAGGAAGTTAGGGCCCTGCTCCACATTGACGTAAAGCAGAAAAATAAAGCAGAAACGTAAAATGGATTACATAGCGCTCCTATGGAAAGTACCCGGATTTTCGGTTTCTGCCTTCGGCTTCAGGCGCGTTTTACGCTGATGTGGAGCAGGGCCCTTACTGTTTCCGATTGATCAATGAACAAAACGTTCGAAACAATATTTTTAAAAATGAAATTACGAAGTATTCATTTACTAGTCGGTCTACTCTGTACTGGTGAAAGAGAACTCTGCACTCGTCACAATTTCAAGCCACCTTCAACTCGTTCCAAAATCCTCCTTCTGCTCGTCACAATAAAACCTACACACAATGCAGCATCAACTCGAAAAGCAATCACCAGGCTATTATTTCTATCTGTGTTCATGGGAGTGGTAACAACATAGTTGATTTATTTCCTGCCCTGTAAAGATGATTAGCCCCCTAGAGCTGAGATTCGTTTCGTTTGGTATCTATGAGAGCCGTTTCACACCATGGGGAGCTGTCTGGGCGTTGACACCTCGCCGAAGCAGGTGCGAATATCAGCTTTAACTCGCCGTGGTTGCTCTTAATTCAAGTGTCATTATGAAGTGACCACTCTTAAGGTGGGTTTTTGCGCTACCATGATTTGAATAGATATTAGCTGTGGTAATGGATTGGTTATGAGACGCGTGAGGTTGAATCGAGAAGAATAAGAAGAGGGAGTAAAAGCTTTTGGTAGTTGCTTCTTTGTGTTGGTTTGGGTAAATTGACCACTGAATGAACATCTAAGCACAGCTTCATTTTCAAGGATTTAATGCTTAGTTAAGAGCTGTAGTACGTTGTTGTTGTCTTGTGCCAGCCAAGCTGGCAATTTAGAGATCGCTGCTTCACTTTTCTAATTGTACCGTCATTTGGTGTCAAGTCCGACTTCCACAGTAAATACACTGTAAAAAAAATTCCTGAATTTTTACGGTAAAAGTTACTGGCATCCATGTTGCCAGTAACTTTCACCATAAAATCCTATTTTACTGCAAAATATTACGGTAGAGAAAACGAAACATAACAAGAAGTTCTGTCAAGAACTAAACGAGCCTACTTTACATCGACCGTACATCGACATCGGCATTCTAGCATCTGATCATTATTCTCTTGATTATCTGAGACTAAAAATTATGTCAAACATACCTTTTTAGCACTTAAAGCTGATTTCTAAAAGCAAAATATACCCCTCTCATCAGATGAAATAGACACATAAAAAGTAAATAAATGAATAAATAAAGTTTTGTCGCACCTTTTAAAGAATGTAACAGTTACAGTTCTTCCGTAGAAAAATTCCTCAATTGTTTTCAAAAAAAAAAAAATTAAATTAAAAGTACAAAGTACATCAAAACACATTTTATCAAAGAAAGAAAAAAAACTCGTCCGTTGATAAAGTGTCTCGAATTTTACTTTTAATCCGTTGCCAGTTGTTAAATATAAATAAAGAATAAAATGCTCTCGTGAATGAAACATTTTTATTACACAAAAAATCGTCTGCCAATAATAATAATAATAATAATAATAATAATAATAATAATAATAATAATAAATAAAACAAAACAAATGAATAAATAAACAAAAAATCGTCTGCACAGTCAGTCATTTTTTTTTTCTGAGCCTGCATTTCCGCCATGTTTGCGGAGTCGGAGTCGGAATCAGAGTCCTCACAGAAGATTATTCAGAAAAGTACTTTACAAACATTATTTATCAAAACCATTTTCTTACAAAGTTAGTTTGAAGGAAATTCGACTTTAAGTTCAGGATCAACATTCAACTGAAATTCCCCGTAGACGCTAATGTTAATTTTTTTTTCTTCTGAACGGTTCAATATTGAACGAAAAATGGTTCAAATCAAAAAGCGAAATGTGGGAATGAGCCTCTCCGAGATCTTTCAAACAAAAAAAAGTTTATTCCATTCGGATGGTTCACTCAGAAGTTATTAGGTGGGGAAAGGTTGCTTGAACGGTTCAGTGTTGAACGAAAAAATGTTTAAATTGAAAATTTAAATACGGTAATGAAGTATCCTTGCTGAGACCCTTCGAACAAAAAAAAAAAGTTTATTTAAATTGGACTGTTCAGTTCACTCAAAAGTTATTAGGGGTGACAGCTTGCTTGAGCGGTTCAATGTTGAACGAAAAAATGTTCAAATCGGAAATGTAAATACGGGAATGAAGTATCCTTAATAAGATCTTTCGAACAAAAAAAAGTTTGTTCAAATCGGACTGTTCACTCAAAAGTTAGCATCGCGGGGCAGGTTGTTTGAACGGTTCAAAATTGAACCAAAAATTGTTCAAATCGAAAAATCGAATATGGGAATGAGCTGTACTCGCCGAGATCTTTCTAACAAAAAAAAGTTTATCCAAATCGGGATGTTCATTCAAAAGTTATTAGGGGGGACAGACAGACCGACCGACCGACCGACAGCCCGACCGACCGACTGACAGACCGACCGACCGACCGACACAAATTCCCCATCTCAATACCCTACTTTCAAATTTTTAATTTTTCGATATTTATTTTACCTTATTATTTTTTTAACTTGGCGAAATTTTTTGGACTTGGCGATATTTTTTTAACTTGGCGATATTTTTAGATGCATTAAGCTACTTTTTTACTTTTTTCGTCTTTCTTTTATTTTTAACGTGAAAGTAGGCTAAAAAGCGCTAGATGCGTGCGGCAAAGATCGAACCCAGGACCCTGATTTCGCCACACCGTTTTACTGTACACTACACCAAATAGGGCACATCTGGTGAACGGAAATGGGATGTTACGTGCTTCACTCAGTAAACCGCATAGTGTATCAATTGGCGCTATAATCGATTCTTTTTCATAGTACAATTGACTGAAAAAAAGTTTTTTACTGTTAACACTACATTTTACAGTAACATTTACCGTAAAAGTTTCCTGAATTTTTAACAGTGTACATGCCATAAGGACCTGTTAATAGAGTAGCCAATCATTCAAAGCACAACAACGAATTCGCACAATCAAATAACAAACACAAGAGAGTAAAAATAAATCCCTGCCAGAGCCGGGATTCGAGCCTGGAACCTACATTTTTATACTATGAATATGTACAGAAAGATTTGCGATATCCGAAATATATTAGCAGAACATTGCCTCAACTTTAAAGCGTTCAAATCAAGAATTTACTTTTTAAGTCAAAATTTATGTAAACAAATAAGATTAAAAATTCTAATCTTGATACAAATGTTGAGAGAAACGAATATTATATTAGGTAACTAAACACATATGACAAAATATGCCAGTAAATGTTTGCTGAAAAGAGAGCTTGATTAATTCTAGAGCAATTTCTCCTTTATATATGAAGCATCGACTATTTGGAAATCAAACCACAGCTCTTTTTCAAATTGAAAACTTTCCCTTTTAAAGCCTTAAACACTCAAACAGCAAATGATACTTTCTATTGATATCATTTTCTTAATTTATTTGTTGAGTAATCATAACAACAGACACATTTTCCTCCCCGCATAAGATGGAAAGCAGTATATGGATGATACAAGAGTAAACAAATTGAAGGGGGACTGGGGAATGGTGTCGGTGTAGGAAGTTGGAGGAAAAAGGAAGATAAATTTCATTTAGGGAGCATGTTTAAAAGCGATCAATATGTGCCCGACTGTTTTTGTCTTCTTCTTGCAAACAAATAAACGCAATAACTTTGCTTTTTATGTTATCAATAATGCTATCTGCAAATTTAATAAATGTTTGCATTTTTCAAAAGTCTTTTTCATGTACTTTTTTTTGCAGAAATTTCCAATATTTCACCCATTATTCATCAATTATATTTCACCAATTATTCCAAGTTCCACCCTGTGGGATAAGTGATAGAGTAAAAGGGTTCTGCGCCATGTAACTTCCTTCCTGGCGAGGACCATGGGCGATGGCAGAGAGGGGTAACTCCCCAAGAGAGATTCTCTAATACCCACGCTTATCTCTAATATTACATGAGATGATTTAAAACTAAATTTTTTGACTTCAGTTTCGAAAACCATGGGGTGCTATAAGGCACCCATAAAGTGCCACATGGAGCCAATTGGCACCTTCATGGGTGAAATAGGGTGTCAAGTGGAACCCCTGAGGGGGTACTACTGGTGCTACAACGTTTCACGCTTAAAGATGCCTTGTGCAACACCTGTAGTTTTAACAATGCATTACTGTCTTTTTCCCCTTCTCTAGATAAAATAACATAAAATGCTGCTTCTTTTGATAGGATGGGTAGGGGGGGGGAGTGCGTCTTGATTCTAAAAGTTTCTCCTTGGTCTAACACTAGGGAGGGAACAACTAAAAACCACTCTCTTGTTGCACGTATGTTTGTCCCTTCCTAACGCGGGAATCCTGGCTGCACTCATAGGCAGAGCTTTTTTTTTATTTATTTATGTTTTTTTTATTATCCTGTTCTCGTGGCTTGTTTGAACTGCAGGCTCCCAGAAATCTTTTAGGGTACTTTCTGCTCGGCATAATCAACCAAACGTGAGTACCTACCATGATCGGCCGCTGAATTACGAGCAAAGTATCTTCTTTCTGTAGAAAAGACTTTTCACTAAACAACAGCGTAGTTTTTGAAGTTTTAGCAATGAAATTAAAACGCGAAATCAAGTATTTTCACGGTAAACGAATTAAAGTTTCCACACAACCAAGAAAGCAAGTCAGTGTACATGTACATTAAAAAAATTAAACTCAGTCAATAAAAGAGCAATTTGAATGTATTGCATAACTTTTATGCGATTAAAGTTTAGTCATATTTTCTAGCTAATCTATGAGAAAACTTTCCTCTTACGCATTACTTTCCTTCACAAAGTATCTTCTGTTCATTGTTTGCTATCTTAAAATAATTTTATCCAATTCCGAGGAGGTTTTTCTGTACTTAAGCTTACTTGAAAGAAAAGGGTTTTCTGCAAGTAATCTCCCCGGGGGTGGAAGTATTCGCAAAGAGTGGAGTAGAGTGGTTTTAAGGTAGCAGCAGGAGGCTAAACATAAGTAATGGTGCACAAAAGAATTGCATTTTGAGTTCCTGTAAGCCAAGGCTGAAGAGTATGATTTCATAAATGGAAGGATTGTGTATACCTTACAGTCAGATTTCCTTCCGACAATAATAAATCGACACATTTGACGTATTTCCTTTGCATTCTACAATTGCGATAATGGTGTAACCTTCTCCGAAGAGTATACTGAACAAAGAGTTGCTGCTATCGAATGCATTTGTGAAATAAAAGAAAAAAATATAATCGTATTTTCTCTTTTATTTTCCTTAATGAAACTTAATTTCGTCACTGATGCATCACGCTTTTATTCTTCCGTAGAAAGGAATTGTTTTTAAGTCTTTTCTGATTAAAATCTCAGCTAAAAACTGTTAAAAACAAACTGAGTAATATTACTTATAATTCCGTTTTCTTTTTTTCGCTGAGCTATAATAACGTGTATCATGCTCATTGCTCAAACATCTTTCGAGAGCTGAACGAAATGCATTCTTCAAACAGTGAAGGTTTTACCCTTTTCATAAATCATAAAACTCAGATTTAAGCAAGAAACCCTTTTTGGAAAAGTTTTCAAAAGACGCGAAAATTGTTTTAAAATCTCACAAAGTATAGACAAGAACAAATTTAGGGGGGAAAAAATAACAAATCATGCAGTTTATATGAATGATAAAAACCAGCTTGAAAAAAAAACGAATACTAACACGATTGCTAATCTTACCACTCTTATTTATAGAGACGAACAGATATAATGAGTGAGAAAAAAAATATGGAAATAACAAGTTTTTGTAATTGTTTGCTTAAGTTTTGTTGATTTTCAACTGTTGTTTGCAGTTTCGTTGACAACAGTCAGGGGAGTCTAGAAATTTTTAGAAGTCGTTTGCCTTATTCTTTAAGATGATGGCCTATCAGGACGGGGTCTCAATGTGTTTTCAGTGTAGTTCAACGACTTTGGGATGAATATCAATCCGATAATTCTGTGTCCAGAAGATGTACTCCAGGCTGGCCACGAGCTACACCGTAAATATCCGTTCTCTAGCTCTTTCGGCCAAAAAGAGAGCTACTATTGTGCAGCAGTTAGTTGCAGGTCACTTTGTAGCATCAGTGAGAAGGTCTATCAGTCGCCACTGTTACGGTGCAAAGACACTTTCCCAATGCAGCTCCTTGTGCAAGATGACCAGTTGTGTGTGTGTCCCTCAACTGACGATGTAAAAGGACTAGCGTATTGTGGACAAGATAATGCGTTTCCGGGACCAAATAGCAATGTTCTTCTGTACTCTTCACAGACGAATCTAGATTCACACTGGTGAACGATTCAGAGCAATTGGTGCTCTGTGCAAAACTACGGATCAGATGCCATGAAACAAACTGGGGAAAGACACAGCTATAGACGTAGTAAAATCATGGTTTGGGCATTGGTCTCTCACTCGATGGTCACACTGACCTGCATTTTTTCCCGTGGAGGATAGAGGCCCTCTGACTGGTTAGATATGGGATGAGAGTTTCAATCCAAATATCCGTCCACACGCTGGTGCTATTGATATTGATTTACTACTGATGGATGATAATACACGATTGCGATTGTTGAGGACTACATTGAGGGTCGCGGGTTAAAGGGAATAAAATTATCAGTTCAGTGTCTAAATATAAATCAGGCGGAACATCTTTAGAACTATTTTGGCAGATAAATTTCTGCTTTAAGTCCTCCTCCAAAGTCGTCACATCAGCTGGAACAAAGGCTTGTTCCGCGCCTTTTCTTCACTGCCCCATTCAGTGTTATACAACTTAACTGAGAACATGAACAGCCGGTGCTACCACTATATTCAATTCAGAGCTGGGCACATTCTTACTAAAGCCTTTTTGTATTGTTTCTGGGGAATCATTTCACCACTTAAAACTGTGATGTCCTGTTTTCTCCAAGAACAGGTTTTTTCCGACAATATTTCTTTATTTTTAAAAGTAATTTTTGCAGTAAATTTAGGTAAATTTTTATGAAGCATTCAATAATTTAATACAGATTTCCTCCAAGTTTCTGTTGTTTTTAAACAGGAATTTATTTTCAGTTTTGATGCAAAAAGAAAAAAAATCTGGTATGGACCCCACACTACTTCCTTTTACGTGTAAATGTCTTAGTAGTTGCCTTAAGTGTTAAAAAAAGTACTTGGAGTGAGTAAGGTAACAATTCAAATATTTACTCCCCTAATCTACCACGAAACAATGCAAAAAATATTTTACAATGGTTATTTTTCTAAATATTGCTGATTTTAATATCATTTAGTGAATTTTTCGCAAAATATCGCCAATAGCGCCAAGTTGAATCCAAATTCAAAAAATATTTTTTTTCGCCAAATTTGTCGCCAACTTGGCGATATGTCGCCAAGTTGGCGTCAAACACTTGGCGACCAAAATCTTGGCGACATGTCGCCAAGTGGTGGCGCCAATTCATATCACTTGAGTCTGTATTGAAATTAACATTGATTTACCCCAAAAAAGGGGTAAAAGACCCCTTTGGGAACATTCGAATGCAATCACAAAGGGAGGTGCATAACTAGACCCCCCTCAGAGCCTACATACCAAGCTAGAAGTTTCTACGGCACATAGTTTTTGAGTTATGCGAGCCACATACGCCCATACATCCGCACATACACCCGCACATACGCCCATACATCCGCACATACACCCGCACATACATCCGCACATACGTACATACAGACGTCACGAGAAAACTCGTTGTAATTTACTCGGGGGTGGTCGAAATTGATTTTTCGGTTGTTTGTATATTGTTAGGTACATATGCACGTGCTGACAGGTCGAAAAAACTACGCGACATTCATTCAGGGGTGAGCAACGTCAAAATTTAGACCGAAATTTGAGTGAAATTTTTTTCGTGATCACAATACTTCCTTTACTACGTAAAAGGAAGTAAAAAGGCTGCTCGTTAACTTTAATAGTCAGTGACTTTTACCCTTAAGCAATTGTATTTCATCACACTGGGTTTTCTGGTCACTTCAATAAAATAGTAATTACGTTGATGCATATGCAATAATTAACCAGATTCATTTGCCCAGTTAAAACGAGATACTATTAATATTTATTAGAAAAAAAATCCTCGTAAAAGAAACAACGATAGTTAATAACTTGTTTTAAAGCCATTGTTTCACTCCAATTAAAGATAATCATGACGTAAATATGATTTATCTAAGAATTAAAACACATTTTGATACTTTAATAATGCAAAATGCTAAAACGTGTAATCTTGTCAATACTCTGTCACGTTATGTAATCATGCGACCGTCATGAGCAATCATGTTGATAGTCTGTTACATATTTAGTACATAAATGGAAGGATTTATTTTGCTTAAAATACTCATGACCGCTACGCCATAGTTTTAAAATCACGTGCATACCAGCAAAAAGTTAATTGTCTCTAAAATAGTTTCTGGCTGTACACTGCTGAAACTGCTTGTTTCATATAGTACCTTTTAGGGTGAATCGCTATAGCACCAGCGGTAACCCCTAAAAAACCATAGTTATCCAAAATGGAATCCTTAAGGGGGTGCCCGCTGTTGCTACAAAGCATTACCCTAAAAGACACCATAAGCAACTCGCAGATCTAGCGGTGTATTTTTATTTACAAAATGACATGCAGTTATACCAGTTTATCATACTTATAAGAAAAGCACACGATGAATTAATTTAAAATCAGCGAAGCAGAAAATAAAACAAACACAACTGTTACAAAATGACTATTGTTTACCCATGAGCTTGTAAATTATGGCAAATGCTTCACAAATACTAAGGAAGAGAAAACATTTATTTTAATTGACACTTTGCATGTCTAATTTTGCCGTGTGTACTATACGGCGTTAATTCAATTTATCATCACCTCATGAAAGCCGTGAAGAATATTTCAAGACTTTTGTAAACGACAATAAGTCCAGAGGACTCAACCGAAGATAAAAACCCCGGAACTGGATTCAATACTACAATAGAGAGGAGATGAAAGAATTCGAAGCATAAAAGGTGACGTGTAAGGGCAACGCCAACAAAAAATATGTCATACAAAAGCGTCAACATCTCTTGATGAATTTGCACCATAAAGAATCGGCACGGCAATCCTTTCCCTTTTTTGAAATCCTTTTTACTTATTCTTTTTCCCTTCCCCCATCGCATGATAAACACCATTCGATGAGCGTTTCAAGCTTATTAGCTGATACAGTGTTGATTAATATACCTCAGTTCCTGACCTTTGAGTTGTCACTGGGGGGGGGGGGGGAGTGAGGAAGAAGATTCCATGTGACGATTTCTTTTGGCTATGGAAAAGGTCCCCGAAGAAAACATAGACGAGACATTAGACTGCTTTACGCAACATTAAAAACGATCCGTCTCGAGCTAGATGGATCGCTTGGAAGTGTCAAACTGGCATCATCTATCAAAGCACCACAGAGCGTCTCCCGCACTGGCCTACTTGTCCATTAGAAATAATAATAATAATGGTGTGGAAAAGAAATAAAGAAATTGTTAAAGAGACGGCTTAGAATACAGGTCCGTGGTTTTATGTTTGTCCTCAATTTACAGGCACCCCGTTGCCTTCGTTGTACGGGTTCGTCTACAAATTTCTTCGTTGTTGTTTTTTTGCTTCGGAATCAATTGCACATTTTTCAAAGCTGTTTGCTTGGTGTGATTTTAAATTAATTGCTTGAGATTTTTTGGAGAGAAAAATGCTATTGTTTCCTTAGTTAAAAACATCGCAACGTAAATATATTTATACTGGGGATTTCGTCCCCTCAAGAGCAATGGCGTACAGTGGCGTAGCAAGAAAGTCCTCAAGAGGGGTGTCCAACTTTAAAATACCCAACTTTGATACTTTGAATTATAAACAGAAGCATCTGTAATTTGATTTCAGTTTTTTCATAGACAGTCATAAAAACAGAAAATATATTAGATGATGAAAAAAAGTATCCTAAATAGAATGGAATATCTTCAGTTTTCATTATTGGAGTTTAATTTTGAGCTTCAAGGGCGGTCCGGATCCGAGGACAACCCCCTTTCCTTCGCCACTGATGGCGTACCCCACCCCTTTATAAATACCACCAAAACTTCCTCAAGAATGAGAGCCCAACTTCAGAAAAAAAGCTTGAAAAAAAAAAAATACCCTAAAAGAATCAGTGGTACCTTCTGCACCATTGAACAATTCCCAAATATTTTCGAGGATTACTAAAAACAGTGATGGTCTCTTTAAGGATTAAATTGATATGTTCTTGAAACAAACAATGAGGGAAAATGAAGGAGAAAATCTAACTATCCACAAGAGATAAATACACCGAAATACTTCACCAAACAATCGAAATATGGAACACAATGGTATAGATGATTGACGTCAAGCACTTGGTGTATTAAGTTGCAGTGTAAATAACTTTCGGAGCTAAATAACAGAAGACAATTACATGAAGTGGTATTGTAGTCTTAACCTCCTGCCGAGGAGTTGCCATAATTGGAAAGTTAATACCTTTCTCTCTCTTCAAAACTGTGAGCTGAAAATGTTTCACTTTGTTGAAATGTGGGTCATTTTTGCTGAAATATTTGCTCTTTCTCTTCATTAAACACACATAAAACAAGTATTATCGCGAAATCACTTCTAAGTAGAGGAAAACGTTACTCCTGTGTCAGTATAAGCTTTATTAAGAAGTAGTTAATATAGCATCATTTTCAAGGAATCTATAGAAATTCTCAAATAAGCGATAGACAGTTGCCTTGTTTACTCTCAAGGAAACAAAGGACTACTTTCAGATTTAGTAGATTGTGTGTAAGGACATTGACATAAAAAAGGTCAAAAATTCTCACTACTTGAAATTGCACTGTTATTTCAAATATTTATAAGTCATGAAAATTAAAAATATTTAAGAAATGGGACCAAACTTTCGCAAAGTAATTTATTTAGTGCTTAAAAGTAGAAATAAAAACATATTATTTCTTTAGTATGTGATGTATTCACGATGAAGTTTCAAAATATATCAGCACAGTGCAATAATAACGTTTTAGTTTTATTTTTAAGATCTCACAGTAAAAGTTTTACAAAATGACACCTATCACAATGAAAACGTGCTCTTTTGTGCTTCATCAGTAAAAGCAAGCATATTGCTTAGTTTTATCCCCATCCAGATAAAATATATACTGATATTCATACCTGGAGATGCATTTGGACAGGTTAAAAAATACAAAATAGTTCCGATCTTTATGCAAAATCAGTACTCTTGATGCTCTTTCAAAGCTCCAAGGCAAGTTGTGAGACAAAAATCTCCTAATACAAATGCTGCTTTTGAGATCAGTTACTCTAAATGGGTAACAAGTATGGGAGGCTAATTTTGTTGTCCGAACAACTTTTCTGTCAGTGGCAAAACAAGCAATTATTTTTGTTTTGTTATTCACCATACGTGGTTTTTCTTCTAATACATAAACCCATGCCTTCTTTTTTATTTTTTAATGTTGCGTTAGTCTTTATTGGTTGACTTTGGAGCAGGGTGCCCACGGGGGGGGGATTAGGCGCAGTTGCGCCATCAAAGTTTTTGGGGGGGATTTTTTAAAACTAATTTATGTATTTATTTATTTAAATTATTTATTAATTTATTTTTTTGGTTAAAATTATTTACTGATTTTTTTAATAAAAATGATTCATTAATTTATTTTTTAATTTAAATTATTTATTTTATTACTTTATAATTATTTATTATTTATTTATTTTTTTTCTCTGTGTGTGTGCTTGGAATGTGTGGAAAAGCAAGAAAGTTATTCTATTCTGCGCATAATTAGTACTTCTGAAAATTAATAATAAATAAAAAAGTAATAGAAATAATTAAAAAAAATAAATAATCAAAAAAAATAAATAAATAATTTAAAGAAAATAAATAAATATTTAAAAAAAAATAAATAAAAAATATTTTTAAAAATATTTAAAAAATAAATAAAATAAAAAAGAGGGGTAAAAATAAAAAGCAACAGAGGGTTGTGAAAAATGTTGGGGGGGGGGGGGGGAGATGTGCACCCCTGCTAGAGGAAAGAAGTACTGTACTGATGAGACTTTTTTTTTATAATAATGGTTTTTTTTTCCCTTTCTTGTTTAATAAGAAGAAACGTTGTGCTTTTCTAGCTTTAATTCATTAAACATTCTTATTACTGAAATGCGAGGTATCTGACTCGATTGATGGTGAAATAAATAAATGGTGACAAATCTAATCAAATGATACGATCTTTTAAATGAGTAGAAAATTTGTGGGAACCAAAATCAGAAAAAAAAGTTAGGACCAGTCTCCACATCAGCGGTTTCGGTCGGTTTTCTGCTGATATGGAACCAGGCCCTTAGAATTTTCTTTATTCATTTCTAGTATAATTTTTTTTAAACTAAATTGATCTGAAAGTGGGGTTTTATGAATATTTACATATTTATTAGCCCAAAAACTTTTCACGAGTTTTGTCTATGAAGAAATATTTTCTTTCAAATTTCTCTCATTACACAGGCCAACAAAAAAAACCTTTTTGAAAACTTTTTTAATTTTAATAGCTGATCTTGATAGATTTTTATGTGCTGAATCCAAATCTGCTTGTAGTTTTTATGTATCACCCTTAGTTTCCAAGCAAAATGTATTTTATTATATAGTCTAATACCCATTTACAGTATATAGGGAAATCAATGAAACACTGTAGAATCGTAAAAATGGTTTGTATTTACAGTAAAATACTTGGAATAGTAATTTTATGTGATGATACAAGGTTCACTTGTCAACTGGAATTGCTTTATATTTTCTTTCCCTTTTTTCCTTGAAGCTTCTTGTGTAACTTTTCCTGCGATGAATAGCTTGCTGAACTTCCCGGTGAAGTGACCAACAGTAATCCCCCATCATGTTGTAGCATGTGTTTCAGCAGTGCTGCCAACATCATCTTTGTTCATTAGACCTATTTTTTCATGTTATCTTAACTATGAAAAAGCTGTTAAATTCTAAAAATGTTTCTTTATTTCATGAATGTAACTATAAAATGTGAATAAATGGTGGGTGATACAACTTTTTAAGCATCATATTTGGATTCAGCAACCTAAACAACATAAGAATAAGGTATTTTCATTAAAAAAGTTTTTTCATCGTTGGCCTGTGCTTTTGCTTCTTTTTTTTCTCACGGTTGTTCTTCAAATATTTTTTAAAAAATTATTATTTATACCGTTAAGACAGTTGAGTAGTATATTAGTTGCTTCAATTTGGAACAAGCTCCTTTTAATTCAATCTGTCCTATTTTAAGAAACATTCACTATAATTTTATGACCAACCGTAACACCTCACAATTTAGAATTCTAATTTTATGAATATAATCATACCTCATTATTCTGATCAGTCTCAGTTTTGACCGTAGACTTGCTTGAAACAGCGCCGAATATTCGGTTATTTTAGAACATTAATCCGAATACAAAGGTGTTAAAATAGATTGAGGTTAAATCATCATTAAGTGCCATTACAGCCTATTTACGTTCATTCCTAGCATTACTCAGTGGCAAGATGTGCTTCTAGCAACTCAGTGGCAAGATGTGAAGCTAAATCAGTTCCAATCAATGAAAGGTTCAATTTGATTAGTTATAATTACGTAAAGAATAAGGCTATTTGCAGACACCTTTTACGTCGCTCTTGCGGTGACGAGGCACCAATTCATCTTCATCAAAGTTTAGAAGACATTTCAGAAATAGTGACTGCTTCGAAAATAGTTGTCATAATTCATGTGACAAAGAATAAAATTATTTTGTTTTGAATAAAATTATTTCTGTAAAAGAACAGCTGAAAATAGTTAGCTTTCTTTGTGCTTTTATAAATGAATGATTGGTCTGCATTTTAACTTTTGCTCTTTAAAGAACTTTTTTATTTTGATGTTTATGAATTGTAGTTTAATAAGTAACGTAAATTATTTTTTTTCTTGAAAATTGAAACCTTTCAAAGCATTACTTCCCTCATGTTGTATTTATTTATTTATTTATTTCATTATTTATTTTTGTTCGGAAACAAAATGAGTTGGAAAACATAAAATAAGCTTTTCTCAGATAACTTTTCATCCGATATTTCACACTTCATTGCATTTAAAAAAGAGTTACTTGTAGCCCCGAAACGCGTGTCTGAAGATTCTTGCAAATTTTGTAAGTTAAAACGTTGATCACTCCTATTTTATTTTTTAGCAAAAAGGTATTTATTCAATTCTGAGGTGGATAATGCTTGCGTTAAAACTATTTTCATGTGATTAGCTTCAACATAGGTCATAGCAATGAAGAAGCGTTGTTTGTAATTAGGCGTAAAAAATAAGAAGGTTGTGAATGAAACAAGAGTATTTTGGGGGCCCTCTCTACAAATGAACAACAGCTCTTTAAAATATTTACCGTTTGCATTTTTGGATCATCTTCGGATCAGTAACATCTTGCCATTGCGGCATTTCTGACGTGGTAAATTCACCAGTGGTTGATGTTATGGGTCGTAGTGCTCCATTCGATAAGGCGTTAGACTCATAACTAGAGGGTCCTTGGTTCGATCCAAGCTGATCAAAGATTCATAATCTTCACTAATGGTGGCTAAAGGACGTTAAAAAAGCTCGTGATCATAAAGTCCTCCAAGTGAATCAATACCTCTAGGGGCACTGGAAAATGGATTTGCTCGGTTCCTGGTCTGGATTGAAAGAACAGAGTGCTCTTCATGGCCCCTTCCAAACGGTGAAACCACGAGTTGTGCTAGGTGATGGAGTGAAGAGGGAAAAGTGCTGGATGTTGTTGAGCATTAGCAAAAACCACTGGAATTTAAAAAAAAAATGCTACTTATATTTGGAAGACCCAAGCTCCAATAGCACAACAAATGTGGATGTTTCGTTCTGTTTTGAATCGATCAAAGAAACTTATACGCACTTACAGAGAAATTTACAGAAGCAAAAAATCTTGAACTGAAAGGCGGATTTGAACAGAATAAACTTTATTGGGGAACATCTATTGAAGGCGAGTTTTTTAAATTTGGCTATTTTAATTTGCTTTATTTTATTCTTATTTTTATTTTTTGAGCCATTAAAATTTTTTTTACATCAACGCTATGGAGAGTTTCAAGCTTTTTATCAAACTAACAACAGTTGAATAACTTTCAATAAATCCAACAACACTAGGAAGTTAAACGAAAAAATCTGCCGAGGATCCCACATTACTCTTTTCCTTTTTTCTTCTACTTAATGATCGCTAAAATTTAACAGCTTAAAAAAATTGTTACGTGTACTCATTAAAGAGCGCGAGAAGCAAAACTTCTTGCATGAATAGCATTTTAGATATTTTCGTACTCATATAAAATGGTGGTAAGCATGGAGAACAGTAATTTAAAATGTAAAGAAAAGTTGTAATTTTATTAGCGTCTGCGTTCTAAAATTGCATGCGTTCCCCAGATCCCATTCTGGCTTACACAGGGCTGTCTGCCGAAGATCTACGATGTTAAAACTACAGGTTGCACAAGGTATACCTTTAAGTGTGAAACGTTGTAGCACCAGAGACACCCCCTGGAGGGTGCAACGTGACTTCCTATCGCACCCATGAAGGTGCCATTTAGCTCCATGTGACACCGTATGGGTGTCTTATGGCACCTCCATGGGTGACCCATGGCACCCTAAGGAGCCAAATGGCAACTTCAAGGGTGCCATAGGGAGTCAAGTGGCACCGCTCAGGGGGATGCCGCTGGTGCTACAACGTTTCACTCATAAAGGTGCCTTGTGCAACCTGTAGTTTTAACAGTGTATAAGAAATAGACCTGGTCTTATCATTAACTTTTTGAGGGTGAATGATTTATTGGACTAAATCTAGTAGCTTTGCTAGATTCCGAGGATTTGAAAGGAGAAGAAGATATTCAGATAGTCATTTTACATAAGAATCAGAAAGAATGGTGTCAGAAACATTTTGAGAAAAAATTTTCTGCCACGCAGTTTACTTGATGCTTCGACGCATTTAATTGGCTTGCTTCATTTTGTACTTTTAATGTCGAATTATTATTAATAATTTTGAAGAATAAGAAAGAAAATAAATAATCACTCAACAGCAGTGACCTTTTTTCCCTTGTAAAAAATCAGATCAATAAAACTTATTGAAAATAATGCATATGATTATAGTTTGAGGTCTTGCCGATTAGCTGAAAAAAAAAGGAATGTTCTTAGAATAAAATGTAACCAATCACAGGTCAAGAAGAAGTGAAGTTTAGGCGTCTGGATGAATGCGGAATAATTCTTTTGACCTTCGCACTATTTTATTGCGCGTGGAAGATTTCTCCAGATGATGGATGGGTTGCGGCAGGTTGTCGTCAATGCGATTTCCATTCCACGAATCCAAAAGGTTGGAAGAAAAAAAAAAACCGCGAATTCCTTGTCATTCGAAATCAATTGTAGTTTTGCAATAAGGTGTCAGAACAGCCTCTAAAACTCTTTTCATAAATACTGATGACACAATTTAAGGTAGGGTCAGATTGTTAAGGTTCAGTTCCGTATACTTAAAATAAGGTTTTAGATAGTTTAGATCTGTCTGTAATTGGATTATATGGCTCATTTTGTTACAGAAATTAGAATGGTAAAGACTTTTTTTTTTCTCCTTTCTTTATTTTTTTCTTTGCACGTAATTGCGATGTTACATTTCAAATACACTGGAAGACTATTTCCATGAAATTATTTAACATCTAGTTGTCAAGTATTAATTCTTAAGTAATCAGAAAAAAATTTATGCAATAAAGGCACACACACATACGTGTACATGAGCAGGCAGGGGTGCCCCGAAGGTAGGTCGCGATAGGTCAACATGATTTCCAAAAAAAAAAAAAAATCGAAAATTTTGCTTACAATTTGACAAATTTGGAAATAATATTGAAACATTGAAATTCTTTTCTCTCCTTTTTTTTTCAAATTTTAAAATTATGCCTCATGATATATGTACATGTTTGTTCTTTATCATTCATTAAAATTGGAGTTTCTTCAAGCTAATCAAGAATTCCGCCTTCCATCACAAAAAAATGTAGTTCGTTCGCCCCTGCAGACACACACACACACACACACACACACACACACACACACACACACACACACACACACACACACACTTCACACGCATCATTTTCGAATGATACTAGAAAGCAAAAATTAAGTCTTTCTGTTGTCGGTAAATCGAGCTACCGAGAACTATTCACACTGTAAAACCTGAGACGATCTTCGTACCCAATACAGAGCCCGTTACTCGACAACTAACCACCGTCAATAGCTCCTTGATGTTGTCATCTTGTGCCGGAAAGTATTTCAAAAATATGTCCTATTACGTAGCTTTTTTTTTTAATTAAAAAATGCAACATTGGGGACTGTAAAGCGAAGTAACAAAACAATTGATCGTTCCCAATGAAGAGTACATTGCATCAGAATTTTTAAATGAAAGAGTAAACTTTAAAAGTAAAGCTATTCTTATTACAAAGTTTTTTTTTTTTAATTAAAAGAAAACAAAACGTCCAGAGCAATATCTCTGTTTTCTCCAAACTCAGTCCCCCTTCCCCCATTTCATCTTCCCTCACAAACATTTCAACACGGAACCGCTCACCTTGGCGTGGACACATTCATAAAACCTGCAACCCTACAGAAGCGCACTCTCCAAAAAATGATGTTTCTTCTCCCAAAAATGAGGCTCATCTCTGTCTCTGATTGCAGGTTCGGATTTGTTTTCCTCTGTAATATTCCCATCGGGACGAACCCCCTTACCCACAGACGTGGGTAGCACGCATTATTATTTAACTGCCCAATGACTCACGCACTCTAGCATGCAACGCTGTTTGCTTATGCGGATATGGATCCGGGTAATGCTTCCATCTTCGAGGAAATTAGAGGTGTTTATGTATATACTCCAGGTTTCAAAACAGATGGCTCGCATGCGCTGAATACGGTAGATAACGTTTTTGAAGCAGCATAAAATAAATTTTTAGATAACGTATTGCTCTGGATTATTTCTTGGATGAAGGTTGTGGGTGTTTTAGCAAAATGTCTGAAAACTCCGTATTTCTTGCGGTGTAAGTTATATGGAAACTGGCTGAGTTTTGGGAGACGAACAAATGAAGAATCTAATTAGGGCCATATCCAGAGGAGGGCCTGACGGGACCGTCCCCCCCCCCCGTAATGTATCATAATGTAAAATAGAAAAAAATATAATAATTTTCTTTTAAATTTTAAATGACAAAAAAAATGAAAGACGCTTTTTCTTCTTAATTTTGTAACTATTAAACGAGTGAAATTTTGAAGTGCAAAAAAGGAATTGACACTTCATGTTCTGATTAGCTGCAAAACATACTTGAAAACATTACTCTTATTAGCACTTAATGCTCTTGTCAGCTTGGTTGGCGGGCCCCAACTCCTCCCATAAAACCCATAAAACTAACGCCACTCCGACTTCTACACTCTACCTCCCCCCCCCCCCCCCACAAAGGACCGTGCCCATGTTTTCGACTACGCTGAGATTGCTTCTTGGCGGCCCTGATGCAATTGAGAGGGTATTTTGTTGGTCCCCATTTATAAGTATCTGTAACCCAAGAGGGATTTTAATAGCTAAACATGGCTCCAGTCAACAAGACCACACAAAAACATATACGTTCACAGACTCGCAGCTTTGTTGGGGGACCTCTAATTGTGGGAAAAAATTCCTTGAAAAAAATTTTCATTTACAAAGGTTTGAAAACCTTAAATCTTTGTTGAATGTAGCTCCGAGCCTTAAAGTTTCTAGCACTAATAGAGGGCGGGATCAGGTTGAGCGAAATTTAACTCCTTGATTTAAAAGGAAAAAAGTTCCTCTTGCGCAATGCAAAAATCATGTTTCGGCATTTTTTTTTTTTTTTTTTTTGTAGCATATTTCTCAAAACATTTTTTTTTTTGTGACTCAACGCCCATGCTTGTTATTATTATTATTGATATTATTATTATTTTTATTATTATTATTATTATTACATTTTACCACTATTATTATTATTTATTATTATTATTATTATTATTATCCTTATGATTATTATTTTTATTGATAGTATTATTACTATTATTGTTATTATTATGAATGTTATTACTATTATTATTATCAATCATTATATCATTGATACCAGGATACCACGATTATCAGTAAGTTTTGTAAAAGCCTTTCAAATTCGACGAAACGTCCCTTTCGCGCCGTAGCCAGAGCTATAAATCAGCCTCAAATCCGTGTCCTTCCACACTCCCAGTCGCGCATTCTGTTAGCTTTCTCATCACAGCGATTGTTCCTGAGGGGGGGGGGGTCTTTTAAATTCATACCGCAGCCCCGATCATCACAGTGCGTTGCGGGGGAATCTATTAACGGAGGCTGCGATTGAATTCTGTCAACATGCGGGGGAGATTTGCAGCGCGGCGCGGGGCTACTCTATACTTAGAGGGGGCGCCCGCCCGCTTATTAAGCGACCGGTCTCATGTGTCTAATCAATGGCTCATGACAAGGGCCCACTTGCCCCCTTCCCACCCCGGTGGGTTGCCGCTCACTCCCCCGATAAACGCCGACGTTTACCGATTCTAAACCGACCGTTTTTGATAGTTCGCGCCAAAGCCTCGCCAGTGCCAAGTAGTACTGATTAGTACTTTATTCAATAGAATGTCTGATATCTCCTGGTTACTAGGGGGTCCATGAAACACTCAAATTATATGTATGCAAGTATGAAAGTGCTTAAGAGCAAGAATCTGAGAAACTGTCACGCCTAGCATTATGAGGTGATTCATGACCTCTCAGATTTTCTCCCAAAAATTACCAAATGTTTATTATCTTATTAAAAGACCAAATTCAGAATGTTTTGCTCTAAAGTTGAGTTGTTTAGTTTTTATGGACCCCTAAAGTTGAAGGTGCGGCATCAAAAATTAAGCGGATTTTCAAGACATGGAAATTGCTGTAAGCCAAAACTCTTACCAGGAACTGTTAAACTGCAATTTTCTTTTCGTATATGGAATATAGAAGGTTGAAACTTTACAAAATGAATGTTAAATTTGTGGTAAGTTTTTGCCGTAAGGTCAGT